>JAECUM010091124.1:0-11422 GCA_016617855.1 Megalonaias nervosa
CGAACAATACGGTACTGAGTTAAGTTTTCGGGCGTTGGGCGATTATTAAATTTTTTCAGTGCTTCTCGGCGTTGTCTAATGGCTTCTTTACATTCTTTAGTGAACCACGGTTTTTGGGTTCCTTTACAATTCGGCGAGGACTTAGGACGGATGTAAATTGTCGAATAGGGTCAATATCGTTTAGGACGGTATTCCTGTTAATTCTAGCTGTACAAAGTGTTTCAAACTTGCCCCAGTCAGCTTTCTTTAAATTCCACTGTGGAATCGTGTCATCAATTGTAACGTTGGTGTTCTTAAGAGAGATTGGAAAGTGAACACTGCTGTGAAGGTCATCAGCGACCTTCCAATTATAATCCAAAAGTAGTGAAGGAGAACAAATTGTCAAGTCGATACAAGTGTATGTACCAGTTCCTGGGTGCAAGTACGTCGGAGATTTGGTATTAAATAGACACAAGTCGTGTCTAGTAATAAAATCTTCAACCTTTTTGCCCCTGTCGCTTATGTAATTTGATCCCCATAGAATATTATGGGCATTAAAATCACCGAGCAAAACAAATGGTGCAGGAAGTTGTTGAACAAGCGTGTCTAATTCGTTTGGTAATAAGTTGGTGTTTGGTGGTATGTAAATAGAACAAAAAGTAATCACTCGATGTAGAGTGACACTCACAGCAATGGCTTGCAAATTTGTGTTTAAAGGGATGACGCTATGTGGGGCTCTATTGTTCACAGCAATAGAAACCCTCCCGAGGCCCTGTCAACGTTCTGTAAGTAGGTGTTAAACAGGGAGTAGTTTTTAAGTGTGATGTTGTCCGTATCTTTTAAAAAGGTTTCCTGAAGGCATAGTATTGCAGGATCATATTCGTTTAAAAGCAGGAGAATATCATTGTAATTGGCTTTGAGTCCTCGACAATTCCATTGTATGATCGTGTTCTTCATTATAAGTTTAGATTGGACATTTTGGAGGTAGGTTAGACTTTTTGGGGAGAGAATCTATATGGTTATTTCTACGGAGGAAGTACGGGGATGATTTTTCTGTTAGGTCTGGAGCTACTTTGAGAACATGGAGCAGTATCTTCTGCATCCATGCTCTAAATGTCGGGGGGGGGGGTATTTTATGCGTTTTTGTTAATATGGTCCCTTCATGTAAGTTCTCTTTTGATTGCACAACATGTGGCTTACTTACTTGGGATTTATCTCTAGCTGGCTTTTATTTAAAGATATAACTGCTTAATGTGTTCTTGTGTAGAGTGGTGGGATGCTAGGGTTCGTGGTTGTGTTTATCGTTGATAAAGGTAGTTAGGTTTTTCGACGTATCTATACGTGCGGTGTATTTTGTTTGTAGTGTTAACTTCATTTATGTTTGTTTCATTCCTGGTACTGTAATCTTGTAGTATACGGTTGGCGGGAGTTCTGGTGGAGGTGTTAATGTGTTGGCTGTCATTGTTAGTTGGAGTGCGTTAGTGTTTTCCTCCCGCAGCTAGGTAGATAGTGGGCGGGGTGTATTAATTTATCGCATTATTGAGCGGGGGGGGGGGGGGCTGATTGGTATTCTTGTTTAAAGATAAGTGTGGGGGGAGGGAATCCTTGGATTTGTATGTTTATATTTGTGTGACCCAGTGCTCTTTAGCTGGCTCTTGGCTTTCTGGGTTTGTTGGGTTGTGTCTTAATTTATTTCTTCAGTTATCCATACATTTTTTTCTCCTGGTTTCTATCGCTAATAACATGAAGTCCGTGACTTCTTTGTAAAGATTTTTGTCATAAACCATATTGATTGATTGATTGAGTTTTTTTTTTTTAACGGCGCACCAGCACTATGAGGCTATTTAGCGCCATGCAAAAGGTTATATCCTTCATTATTTATAAGTGGTAAAAGATTACGTATCGACCAGCGATACGAAACCAAACAGTTGAAGGTAAAACGATAAAATGGTAACAGTGATAAATAAAGTTTCCCGATCAACGGGGAGTGCAAATGATGTATGACAACGAAAACAGATGAAACGTAATTAAAATCTAGCGACGGTATATATAGCACATAAAACTGTTTAAGGTGATAGCATAAAAGCTATAACTTATGATAAATATTTACTTCCTTCAGGAAGTCTATAATATAGGAAATGCTAACTGTGTCAAAGAGCTCCCTAATGTCATGCACATTGTAATAATGGTTACGCGTAGGTTGGAGGTCGAAACACTCCAACATAAAGTGCTTAACAGTGAATGGTTCATTGCAAGATATGCACTCTGGTGGGTCTTCTTCTTTTAGTATATAGGAGTGGGTTAAATAAGTATGGCCGATTCGAATTCTTGCAATGACTACCTCCTCCCTACGGACGGCTCTGTAGGAAGGGGTCCATTCTCCTAGGGTTGGCTTGATGGTATGAAGTTTGTTATTCACGGCATCATTCCATGCTGCCTGCCATTTCTGACGTAAACAGTCTTTGATACTACGTTTAAAATCAGTATACGGAGTATTAAAACCAGAAGGGAGGTACTCAGCTCAGTATGTTTAAGAAGAACATTAGCTAACAATGGATTCTCCAGTTTTCTATTATGTAGTGACTGAAGTACTGATAGTGAATCGGAGAAGATGATGCTATTTAAAATACGCTTGCTTTCAATATATTGCAATGCAAGGTCTATTGCTGTGTGTTTTCCACTAACGAAGGCTGCAGCAGCCTTTTCCTCATCTTTTGATCCATCAGTGTATATTCTTGTATAATTTTCAAATTGGGCGAGGAGTTCATGGTAACAGTTGTGGAAGATGAGAGGGTTTGTCTCCAATTTTTTTCCCTCATGTAACGTGAAAAGTACTTTTGGTTGTTGAAGTAGCCAGGGAGGTGTTTTGGAGACGGTCGTTTTCAGAATTTTTGAACGTTCAATTTTGGTACTGTCAAGGCATGGTAATATTCTAATGCCAAAGGCAGGTGTGACGTTTGGTTTATTGTCATATAAGGTTTTATATTTGGGTTCAAAAACAACCGAAAAAGCAGGGTTCAGAGGGTTTGAGCTTAATTTGAGAGCATACTGTGCGGAAAGCATTTCTCTACGTTGTGATAAAAGTGGTTCGTTCGCTTCAACGAGTAGGCGTTCACACGGGGATGTCTTAAATGCTCCCAAGGCAAGTCTTATTCCCTGATGATGAATTGGGTCTAGCATCTTCAAATAGGACTTCCTAGCTGAACCATAGACAACGCAACCATAGTCTAGTTTCGAGCAAATAAATGTTCTGTATAAACTGAGTAGGACTTTCCTATCAGCACCCCAGTCGGTGTTCGTTATTACTTTAAGTAAGTCTAGAGACTTCAAGCATTTAGCTTTCAAATTCTTCAGGTGTGGAATAAAGGCCAGTTTTCTGTCGATGATAATACCTAAGAATTTTGCTTCCTCAACAACTGGAATAGGTGTTCCGTCCAGCGTGAGTTTAGGTCCATCATGATGTCTTCGTAGCTGACAGAAATGCATACATACAGTTTTTGATTTCGAGAATTTGAAACCGTTAGTATTGGCCCAATTTTGAATCTTGTTGATATTTTGCTGTAATTGTCTTTCAATTGTATGCATGTGCTTGGATCGGTAACATATTAAAAAGTCGTCAACATATAGGGAGCAATCCACACCGGGAGTCAGACACTTGGTGATGCTATTAATTTTTATGTTGAAAAGCGTCACCGATAAAATACTGCCCTGGGGCACACCCATCTCTTGATCGTGCATATCAGAGAGGGTGGAGCCCACTCGTACCTTGAATTCCCTGTCTGAGAGGAAGTTTGATATGAACGAAGGCAGTCGGCCTTTTAGACCCAGATCGTGCAGGTCATTTAGTATTCCGTACTTCCACGTTGTGTCATAGGCCTTTTCCAAATCAAAGAAAACCGCTACTAAGTGTTCCTTCTTGATAAAAGCGTCGCGAATAAATGTTTCCAGTCTAACCAGATGATCATTGGTACTACGACCATAACGAAAGCCACTTTGGAAAGGAGATATTAAATTGTTGGTTTCCAAATACCATACAAGCCGAGAATTGATCATTCGTTCCATTGTTTTGCAAACGCAGCTAGTTAATGATATAGGTCTATAGTTGCTAGGATCTGCGCTATCTTTGCCTGGTTTGGGAATTGGTATTACTGTTGCTTCTTTCCAAATTTTTGGTACATTACCAGTAATCCATAAATCATTGAAGATTTCCAGAAGAACTGTTAAGGATGGTTCTGGAAGGTGTTTCAAAAACTGGTAATGTATATCGTCAGGCCCAGTAGATGTATCATGGGCCTTATTCAAAGATTCCATAAGCTCCGACAATGAAAACGGTTGGTTATAGCTCTCTGAGTTATTCGATGTGAATTTCAACCGTGTTTTTTCTTTATGAGCTTTCAATCTTCGGAAAGCTTCTGAATAATTAGACGATGAGAATTTTTGGAGAAACAATCAGCAAGTACATTAGCTATTTCTTGTTTGGTATTGAAATTGTTATTATTTAGCTTCAGATGTCGGAATGAATTGTATTTTCCCTTTCCATTTATTTTGCGGATCGTGTCCCAAACTTTCTTTATTGAGGAACGAGAGTTTAAAGTTGAAACATATTTTTCCCATGATGCTCGTTTACTTTCTTTAATTATGCGGCGAGCTTTGGCCCGAACAATACGGTACTGAGTTAAGTTTTCGGGCGTTGGACGATTATTAAATTTTTTCAGTGCTTCTCGGCGTTGTCTAATGGCTTCTTTACATTCTTTAGTGAACCAGGGTTTTTGGGTTCTTTTACAATTCGGCGAGGACTTAGGAATAGATTCTTCTGCAATCTCAATTAAGACGGATGTAAATTGTCGAATAGGATCAATATCATTTAGGACGGTATTCCTGTTAAGTCTAGCTGTACAAAGTGTTTCAAACTTGGTCCAGTCAGCTTTCTTTAAATTCCACTGTGGAATCGTGTCATCAATTGTAACGTTGGTGTTCTTAAGAGAGATTGGAAAGTGATCACTGCTGTGAAGGTCATCAGCGACCTTCCAATTATAATCCAAAAGTAGTGAAGGAGAACAAATTGTCAAGTCGATACAAGTGTATGTACCAGTTCCTGGGTGCAAGTACGACGGAGATTAGGTATTAGTACTAAAATCTTCAACCTTTTTGCCCCTGTCGCTTATGTAATTTGATCCCCATAGAATATTATGGGCATTAAAATCACCGAGTAAAACAAATGGTGCAGGAAGTTGTTGAACAAGCGTGTCTAATTGGTTTGGTAATAAGTTGGTGTTTGGTGGTATATAAATAGAACAAAATGTAATCACTCGATGTAGAGTGACACTCACAGCAATGGCTTGCAAATTTGTGTTTAAGGGGATGACGCTATGTGGGGCTCTATTGTTCACAGCAATAGAAACCCCTCCCGAGGCCCTGTCAACGTTCTGTAAGTAGGTGTTAAACAGGGAGTAGTTTTTAAGTGTGATGTTGTCCGTATCTTTTAAAAAGGTTTCCTGAAGGCATAGTATTGCAGGATCATATTCGTTTAAAAGCAGGAGAATATCATTGTAATTAGCTTTAAGTCCTCGACAATTCCATTGTATGATCGTGTTCTTCATTATAAGTTTAGATTGGAGATTTTGGAGCTAGGTTAGACTTATCGCGGAGAGAATCTATATGGTTATTTCTACGGAGGAAGTACGGGGATGATTTTTGTTAGGTCTGGAGCTACTTTGAGAACATGGAGCAGTATCTTCTGCATCCATGCTCTCAATGTCCCCAAACCTTTTATAGAGTTTGATGGGGTCTTCTGACCCCTTTTGCTGCCTATTTCCTTGTGATCTGTTTTTGTTCTTTGGTGATTTCTGTTGTTGAGTATTATTGAATGTTGTTTGGGTAGATGCCGTGGTTCTTTGTGCTTGGTAATGGGGGGTGTTAGTGCTTGATGTTGACTCGGGTGCATCTGTCTGCGTTTGAGCGTCCTTCGTTGCCTTGGGATTGTTCTTCACTACAGTGGAGAAGGATGGGCCAGGAAGAGATGTTTTTGCCTGTACAAGCTTTCTGGCCTCTGGATAGGGAATGTTGGATGTGTATTTAACCCTCTGTATTTCCTTCTCCTGTTTCCAGGTATCACAATCCTTGGAATTGGCGTGGTGCTCCTTTCCACAGTAGACACAATGCGGAGTGGCTCTACACTCAGATTCCTGGTGAGAATGATCTCCGCATCGGCCACATATTTGGCTTTTTGAGCATCGGTCTTCATGATGACCATATTTCTGACACTGATAACATCGAAGTGGATTTGGGATGTACACATCAACCTTCACTTGCAGAAAGCCTACTTTAACAACTCTGGGTACTGTTGGCTTGTTGAAGGTAAGTATAATGGTGTTCGTGTCCTGCAGGTTGTTGTTTCGTTTAATACGTATTCTACGGACTGCAGTGAAAATCTTCGTTTTTCATCCCTTCAATGATATCCGTGTCGCTGACTCCAGCCAAGTCACGACAGCGAATCACGCCTTTGGACGAATTGAATGTTGTGTGGGCGAACGAGGTCACTGAAATATCGAAAAATGTTCTCATTTTCTTGAGGTTTTCTGTTTGACCTCGTCGCTCACACTCGACAAGTAGGCAGCCCGATTTTAACTTTTTAACACCTTTTGGTGCACCAATCATTCCCATAATTGTTTTCTCGATCACAAACGGAGAGAGTACATTAAGCGGTTTTGTGGCATCTTTAGACTGTATAACCATGAAGCGTGGAAATGAATCCACAGCACATGGTTCGTCATCTGAGTCAGATAAAGTTTTGGTACGCTTGAGTTGATTTTTTTTGGATATATCCATGTTGGTGGATTTAAAATTCAGCACCCGTGCTCCCCGCCCACCAAGGAGCCCAACAAGGGGACACTTTTCAAGTGTCAGGGATACACAGATGTTATACTCAGTAGGTAAATTCACCTCCTGATTCATCCCGTAAGATATACTCAGTCGGTAAAAATACGTCCTGATTGACCCGTTGAGCCACCGCCTTCTAGGAAGTCTTCTAAGACTTGGAAATGGGAAAGTTAAAGGGATAGAATGTAGGGGCAACGGTGGTATCAAGAGAGATACAACGAGAAAGATAAAGAAAGAGTGCAAGTAACTAAAGACCTCCTAGGGCTCGGCGTGACCAGCCAATTTGTCGAGACCGGGCCCATCCCGACCACCCGTCTAGAAGAAGTAGAGGCCAAAGTAGTGTGTTGCATCGGAAAGCCTCTGCTCAACTACCAGGATCCTTTCCTCCTCCGACACGGGTCGCAACCCACGGCAAACAGGTTGCCTCTACTTAGTCGCCTCTTGCGACACGTAGCGAGGCACGGCGGGCCAATTCTACAACCCCGGACCCGCAGGGGGAATTTAAAAGTGGTAAAAGGTCTCGTATCGACCAGCGGTTGGTTGGTTGGTTAGTTGAATTTTTACGGCGCACCAGCACTATGAGGCTATTTAGCGCCATACAAAACGTTATATCTTTCATCATGTAAAAGTGGTAAAAGGTTTAGTATCGACCAGCGATACCAAACCAAACAGTTGAAGGTAAAAAGATAAAATGGTAACGGTTATAAATAAATAGTTTCCCGATCAACGGGGAGTGCAAATGATGTATGACAACGAAAACAGATGAAGGTAATTAAAATCTACCGACGGTATATATAGCACATAAAACTGTTCAAGGTGATAGCATACAAGCTATAGCTTATGATAAATATTTACTTCCTTCAGGAAGTCTATAATATAAGAAACGCTAACTGTATCAAAGAGCTCCCTAATGTCATGCACATTGCAATAATGATTACGCATAGGTTGGAGGTCGAAACACTCCAACATAAAGTGCTTAACAGTGAATGGTTCATTGCAAGATATGCACTCTGGAGGGTCTTCTCCTTTTAGTATGTAGGAGCGGGTTAAATAAGTATGGCCGATTCGAATTCTTGCAACGACTACCTCCTCCCTACGGACCGCTCTGTAGGAAGGAGTCCATTCTCCTAGGGTTGGCTTGATGGCATGAAGTTTGTTATTCACGGCATCATTCCATGATGCCTGCCATTTCTGACGTAAACAGTCTTGGATACTACGTTGAAAATCAGTATACGGTGTATTAAAATCAGATGGTTCTAGTGATAGGGCCATTTTAGCAGCGCAGTCTGCTTTGTCATTTCCTTTAATTCCAATATGGCTGGGTAACCAACAGTATACTATATTGTGGGAGGTACTCAGCTCAGTATGTTTAAGGAGAACATTAGCTAATAATGGATTCTTCAGTTTTCTATTATGTAGTGACTGAAGTACTGATAGTGAATCGGAGAAGATGATGCTATTTAAAATACGCTTGCTTTCAATATATTGCAATGCAAGGTCTATTGCTCTGATTTCGGCTGGAAAAAATAGATGTACCATTTGGCAAGCGAACTTTTGTTGTGTGTTTTCCACTAACGAAGGCTGCAGCAGCCGTTTCCTGATCTTTTGATCCATCAGTATATATTCTTGTATAATTTTCAAATTGGGCGATTAATTCATGGTAAGAGTTGTGGAAGATGGAAGGGTTTGTCTCCGATTTTTTTCCATCGTGTAACGTGAAAAGTACCTTTGGTTGTTGAAGTAGCCAGGGAGGTGTTTCGGAGACGGTCGTTTTCAGAATTTTTGAACGTTCAATTTTGATACTGTCAAGGCATGGTAATATTCTAATGCCAAAGGTAGGTGTGACGTTTGGTTTATTGGTTGGTTGGTTGGTTGATTGAATTTTTTAACGGCGCACCAGCACTATGAGGCTATTTAGCGCCATACTAAAGGTTATATCTTTCATTATTTAAAAGTGGTAAAAGATTACGTATCGACCAGCGATACGAAACCAAACAGTTGAAGGTAAAACGATAAAATAGTAACGGTGATAAATAAAGTTTCCAGATCAACGGGGAGTACAAATGATGTATGACAACTAAAACAGATGAAAGGTAATTAAAATCTAACGACGGTATATATATAGCACATAAAACTGTTTAAGGTGATAGCATAAAAGCTATAACTTATGATAAATATTTACTTCCTTCAGGAATTCTATAATATAAGAAATGCTAACTGTATCAAAGAGTTCCCTAATGTCATGCACATTGTAATAATGATTACGCGTAGGTTGGAGGTCGAAACACTCCAACATAAAGTGCTTAACAGTGAATGGTTCATTGCAAGATATGCACTCTGGTGGGTCTTCTCCTTTTAGTATATAGGAGCGGGTTAAATAAGTATGGCCGATTCGAATTCTTGCAACGACTACCTCCTCCCTACGGACGGCTGTGTAGGAAGGAGTCCATTCTCCTAGGGTTGGCTTGATGGCATGAAGTTTGTTATTCACGGCATCATTCCATGATGCCTGCCATTTCTGACGTAAACATTCTTTGATACTACGTTTAAAATCCGTATACGGTGTATTAAAATGAGATGGTTCTAGTGATAGAGCCATTTTAGCAGCGCAGTCTGCTTTGTCATTACCTTTAATTCCAATATGGCTGGGTAACCAACAGTATACTATATTGTGGGAGGTACTCAGCTCAGTATGTTTGTGGAGAATATTGGCTAATAATGGGTTCTCCAGTCTTCTATTATGTAGTGACTGAAGTACTGATAGTGGACCGGAGAAGATGATGGTATTTAAAATACGCTTGCTTTCAATATATTGCAAAGCAAGGTCTATTGCTCTGATTTCGGCTGAAAAAATTGATGTACCATTTGGCAAGCGAACTTTTGTTGTGTGTTTTCCACTAACGAAGGCTGCAGCAGCCTTTTCCTCATCTTTTGATCCATCAGTATATATTCTTGTATAATTTTCAAATTGGGCGATTAGTTCATAGTAAGAGTTGTGGAAGATGGAAGGGTTTGTCTCCGATTTTTTTCCATCGTGTAATGTGAAAAGTACCTTTGGTTGTTGAAGTAGCCAGGGAGGTGTTTCGGAGACGGTCATTTTCAGAATTTTTGAAAGATCAATTTTGGTACTGTCAAGGCATGGTAATATTCTAATGCCAAAGGTAGGTATGACGTTTGGTTTATTGTCATATAAGTTTTTATATTTGGGTTCAAAAACAGCCGAAAAAGCAGGGTTCAGAGGGCTTGAGCTTAATTTGAGAGCACACTGTGCAGAAAGCATTTCTCTACGTTGTGGTAAAGGTGGTTCGTTCGCTTCAACGAGTAGGCTTTCACACGGGGATGTCTTAAATGCTCCCAAGGCAAGTCTTATTCCCTGATGATGAATTGGGTCTACCATCTTCAAATAGGACTTCCTAGCTGAACCATAGACAACGCAACCATAGTCTAGTTTCGAGCGAATAAATGTTCTGTATAAACTGAGTAGGACTTTCCTATCAGCACCCCAGTCGGTGTGCGCTATTACTTTTAGTAAGTCTAGAGACTTCAAGCATTTAGCTTTCAAATTCTTCAGGTGTGGAATAAAAGTCAGTTTTCTGTCGAAGATAATACCTAAAAATTTTGCTTCCTCAACAACTGGAATAGGTGTTCCGTCCAGCGTGAGTTTAGGTCCATCATGATGTCTTCGTAACTGACAGAAATGCATACATACAGTTTTTGATTTCGAGAATTTGAAACCGTTAGTATTGGCCCAATTTTGAATCTTGTTGATATTTTGCTGTAATTGTCTTTGAATTGTATGCATGTGCTTGGATCAGTAACATATTAAAAAGTCATCAACATATAGGGAGCAATCCACACCGGGAGTCAGACACTTGGTGATGCTATTAATTTTTATGTTGAAAAGCGTCACCGATAAAATACTGCCCTGGGGCACACCCATCTCTTGATCGTGCATATCAGAGAGGGTGGAGCCCACTCGTACCTTGAATTCCCTGTCTGAGAGGAAGTTTGATATGAACGAGGGCAGTCGGCCTTTTAGACCCAGATCGTGCACGTCATTTAGTATTCCGTACTTCCACGTTGTGTCATAGGCCTTTTTCAAATCAAAGAAAACCGCTACTAAGTGTTCCTTCTTGATAAAAGCGTCGCGAATAAAGGTTTCCAGTCTAACCAGATGATCATTGGTACTACGACCATAACGAAAGCCACTTTGGAAAGAAGATATTAAATTGTTGCTTTCCAAATACCATACAAGCCGAGAATTGATCATTCGTTCCATTGTTTTGCAAACGCAGCTAGTTAATGATATAGGTCTATAGTTGCTAGGATCTGCGCTATCTTTGCCTGGTTTGGGAATTGGTATTACTGTTGCTTCTTTCCAGATTTTTGGTACATTACCAGTAATCCATAAATCATTGAAGATTTCCAGAAGAACTGTTAAGGATGCTTCTGGAAGGTGTTTCAAAAACTGGTAATGTATATCGTCAGGCCCAGCAGATGTATCATGAGCCTTATTCAAAGATTCCATAAGCTCCGACAATGAAAACGGTTGGTTATAACTCTC
>JAECUM010091126.1:0-26559 GCA_016617855.1 Megalonaias nervosa
TATATATATATAAATGTTGATATACAGGAATTAAATATACCAGTACTAATAATATATCAAATTCTGATCGCACTTGGCGCAATAATGCGCAACCGTGTTCTGTCGATTCCAGGCCTATAGAGCAATGATAAATTTCCACTCATGAATTATTAGTGAGGAATGAAAATACGATAAAGTGTATTAATAATCCACGTTTTTTTAAAATGAATGTTTTGTGGTACAAAATTTCAACGCAATCCATGCTGCCTTCGGTCTCCCTCCCCTCTTATGCATAAGGGACAAAATTCAATCGCTCTGCCAATACACAGTTGCATGCAGTCAATCTTAACTCTGTTCAAAGGGCAAATATGTATATTTGTATAAGATATAAATAAAATATATGTATAGCATGTACGCTGTATCAATGATATACCAATCTTTGTATGAATTGTTCATTGAAAGGAATCTCGGCATGCCTCGATTTCTTGTAATGGAAAATGTATACATCTCATGGTGTATTTGTTGATAACTCCATGTCTGTTCCTTAATAAATACATGAGATATACATGTTGATTAATTATATCAGTTGTGACTACTTGTTTATGAATTATTCTTTGGTCATATCGCTGAGGACCGATACCATATTTTGTTAATGCTGTTGATGAACATTATGTGTTTGTGTAATGTAGGGTTTACAGCTGTTTTAGCTTAGTTTCTGGAGGCAGGATTGAGTTAGGGTGTTTGAGATTCAGTTATCATTATTAGTTTCTGGACGTAGGATTGAGTTAGGGTGTTTGAGATTGTTATCATTATTGGGCATTCTTACCAAGCGTCTCATTGACGTCCTAGTGTTAAATGGTCTCGCTAGATCCAATCCCATCCTGTTTCATACATATATACATGAATTTAAATCTCAATATTTGTATAAGTATGTACCCTTGAACGCGGAATGTCATGAAAAGGACACACGTTTAACTCTAAATGATATCCCTTTATGTTTAAAGTGATGTTTCTCTTTGAGTAATTCTTTCATTCAAGGCACAGTCAGTTCTCCTAATGAAACATTGTAATTGTCGCTAAGATAGTATTCAAATCTGTCACTGCGACTGAACATGATTTTCGGTCGAAATGAAGTGTATAAAAAAGTTTCTCTATATGCATGCAAATGAATGTCAGAGAAAAAGCTACGTCCTACCAAGAAACCATTCTTTCACTCATCAATAAAAGTGGCATATGTAAATTATAATACGGATTTTTCGAGATATAATTAACACTAATCCATGACCAAGTTTGACATTGTTTTGAAGAGTCATTCAAAATGTAAAGCTAATATCAATTATCAGAAGTGAACATATCAACAGTATGGCCACTATGATATTTATGTTAAAGATATGTCACTTAGAAACATCGCCTTTTCTTAACTTGCACAAGTTACCGTCCCATCCGTGCTGACAGACTCCAAAACAAAATCCATTTTCCTTGGAACAACTGATGTGGCCAAAGAGACAGCTTCCGTATGTTTCATTGCATCGGAGACCATATGTTCCGTTGTCACATTCTGGTAGAAAATACCACGAGAAGAGTATATTGAGGATATCTAATGGGTACGTAAATTCTCAGAATAAATTAATAGATAAAAGCAGAACAAGAGAGTAGAATTGTCATTTGTAAGACACTTATTTCTCAAAAGAAAATGGGACCTGAAACTTTCATTTACCAATAACTAATTCAATGTAAACCTGCTTATGCAATACACTTTCAATCATTTTAAGACTTGCGAATGACCGAAACATCAATCAGTATGAACGCTACATTACTGTAGGTAATAAATGCCAACCTAATTTGTGTCGTTACAAAACATAGTTCCTAAACACTGCAAAATACTATACTACAAATGAAAACTAAACTTATTATAGAAAAAACTGGTTTGATTACAATAAATTAAATGGTCCTATTTTGTAAATAATCTCTAACGCATCGATTGTGATATCAGTATTGCTGTATGTGATTTAGGCTATCATTATACGGCTAAAACTGACTCATTGTTTTCTTCAGAGTATTTCATGTTCTATTCTTTATCTTAAGTCACATTGCAAACACGGTCAATAAATTGTATTAAAAAGAAACACTCCATTGATTTGTGATGCAACATCATTTTAGTTCTTTCCTTTTCTAATAAACTAGTATTTAATACAAAACAAGTTCGGAGTTTCTTTCAGATAACATTTTTACCAAATATTATGAATCTAAAAGATAAACTTGCTAAATTCATAAAAGACAATCGGAAACTTTATTGCAATACCAACCACAAACATTTAACCATTCTGAAGTCATATGCTCAATTTTTAATGCTAGTGTACTATCAAACAAACCACAATTTATCAAAGTAAACGAACTGATATTCAATTTTACTTAGGATTCATGTACAACTAGGACACCAATATGACACTGACGAAGAATATATCAGTAGTACAGGAATATAAGGTTTCCGTCTCAGAGACCCTATTTTCCCCTTCAAAACACATCTATGATGACATTTTCTTCAGCTCTGATGATGACTTTTACATTTCTGACAATTTAAGGGGTCTCTGATCTAGACACACTTGTTTTCTCACCTATACGTATTCCAGAATGACTCATCACGGACTTTCCAGAACATATATAACTCTGTCAGGTAAAAGATCGCGGAAATATCCTGAACATATATAACTCTGTCAGGCAAGAGATCGCGGAAATTCCAAGAAATTACGTAATAGAAATTCCAAAGAACATTTTGGAAAATTACGTAATGAAAATTCCAAAGAACATTCTAGAAAGTACGTAATGGAAATTCCAAAGATTATGTAATGAAAATCCCAATGAACATTCTAGAAAATACGTAATGGAAATTCCAGAATAACGCTATAAAAGGCAGGCAAAATTATTGTCCGTGTTCATTCAGCAAGTGGATCTGTACCTGAACAGGTAAGTCCTTTCTTATTTTTTAAAGAATTTCATCACCTATCATTAAAAATATTATTAAATAAACTGTAGTGTGTGGATCAAAAATAAATTCATACACGTTTAGAAAATAAAATGTAGTGTGAATCTAGAAATTATTTTCACTAAATAGACTGTAGTGTGTGGAACTAAACTAAATCTGCCGGATGTTGTTGTGAACAGCTGTCGCAGTACATTGTATAGCTGGAAATCAATAACTACCTGGAATTTACGCAAGATTATATATACTCCTGTTACAGCCATGCTTTATGATAATCTTTTTTGTACTTGCTAACTCTCATTGCCAGAATATCTGTTAACATAGTGTCAGTCATACGAATCTCGCGTATTAAGTCGTCCATATCATATTTTACTCCTCGCAAATAAGATCGTATCTGATCAAGTAATTTTTCATAAGTGATACTAGCTGTTTTACAAGCATTTTGGGGGGAGGGGTCTCAAGTCCAGGCTCAATATTTTATACACGCCGTTGAAAGAGAAACACGAACACCTGATATTATTAACAAAAACGGATTTAATGATGCTCGACTTGAAATTATACCAGAGCTTGTCATCAGCAGTGGCAAATATGATATTACTCGAAGTATTCTACTGTAATACTTGTAACATTGTTTAACACACCAAAGGTTTTTATGATAATATCTGTAATATTGCATTAGAGCGTCAACATCTTGTTTTGGAATTTCCTCTGAAATATGATCGAAATCGATGATCTGTTTTTCATTATACAATATTCGCTTACAGTTTTATACAATATTAAAAACTCTAGCACCAACAATCGAATCAAGAAACTCACGAAACTTATTGTTAGGATCAGCTATAAAATCTCTGAACTTGTCATAAACATCAGACGAAGTATCCTTATATCGTTCATCTGTACCTCATTTTTCTTTTAACCAACTGTAGGAATCAAACGTCTTTTCTACTTCACGTTCATAAAAAATCTGTTTCATTTAGCAAATTATCGTATTCTCTTTCTGTTTCATCAATAAATCCAAGTACCAAGCTTATTTGATTCAAAGTAAAATTTTCAGGACAAGATATTGTCTGATAATTGCATATGCGACAAAGAAATTTATCAGCATTAATTTTTGGAGTGATTTTCGTCCAAGTAAGGTAATTTGAGTAAATGTGTTTACTTTAAGCCATAATCTTTCGTATTGTTTTGTGAATATTTTCTCGACTTCATTGTAATAATTTCGCAATGATAATTGTCTAGAGCGTTGGAGTGCTGGAAGTTGAACATCATGTTCTATGTCGTAATAAGAACCAATCCCTACACCAAATGTTGTTTGATTGACTTGCTCAAAAAACATTTCTCGCTAATCATCGCTAAGATTACTAATTTCATTGTCAAAATCTTTGATTTTTGCTAGAGATTTGTTAACAGTAATCGGATACAATTCTGCGGAGTTTTTACGCACCATTGATAGGAGTGCGTTTGAGTATGCTTTTGTAATTAAGACCGATTCCGGCGTCATTCTAACAACTTTAACTAGGGTTTCCTTGTCGTGGTAGTACACGTCGAGATGTTTAAAAAAAAATTCGTTTTAAAAAATTATTGTATAAGTCCTTGTTCCTTTTTATTTCTATTATCTTAGATTCCGCTAGTTCGTCGAGGTCATCATGGATATTGTTTACGCGTTCTTTTAAATCTACTTTTTCACCATAATCTCGTTCTTTTATTAAGTTTAATTTTATAATCAAATATAGATTTTCAAGATCAAGCTCAAGCAATATGTTTCTCGCAGGATTTCAATTTGTTTATTTTCTTCTATACAATCATCTGGATGACAGTAACTGCTTATAATATTAAAGTCTCTTATTGCTAAAAGAAGTTGTGGTCCTCGCATATGCATAACGAGAATAAAACATTTTTCTTCTTCTGACAATGGAGAGTTTATCGTTGATATTGAAAGATTTTTCCTAGCATTTATCACACGTGCTGATAACGATTTGTCCCCAACATCTATTTTGGGGTTAAAAATATTATCATAAAATTCTCTCGCAATGAATGTAAGTCCGATCATCAAGTGTGTATATCTGAAATGCTGTCAGTCCTGGAAACGGATGTTCAGCAGCGATAACATAAACTCGGAAATACAAATACTTGTTAACAGTATATTCTGTCGGAATCGTAAATTATTGTGTTGTTGAAATATACGTGTCTGTTTTACTGTATAATATTAGCCAGTCGATATCATTGTTTGATCCTTCCAATTGCCAATTATAAATTCGACCAACACTGGAGTTTAATCGACCTCGCAAATGAAATTGCCAGATAGCAACTGCAATAGGACATTTAATTTTAATCCAACAGTTTTCAACTCCTCCGTTAGTAGTCCATTCTTGTCTATCAGATAAAGCGTAATGAGGGTAATTTTCAGGATAATATGATGATGAACTTACCTCAAACCCAACTCGGTTATCAGTTGCCTTAAAAAGTGTTGGAATATACCCAACATTGTTTTTGGTTCGTTTTATACCAAAACCAGATAAACTGTCAACGTGCGCTTTATTCGTTAGATCATTATGGTTAACTGGAACATATGTTGTTGTTATTTTTTTTGTCTCTCATACTTATGTTACCTGATATTGGTCCACCGGATTGTTTAAAATACGGGGTGGGTTCTGTTTTTAACTGAGCGTAACTAATAGCATCAGTCTCATTAGCTGGTGTTAGTGAAGTTCTTGGTAATCCAGTTATTTTTGAGTTATTGCTCATTACAAGGTTACCTGTCATTGTGTCGCCGGCCTTGTTAAGTTTATTATCGTCGACGGATTTTAGTTGCGCATAACTTGCAGCTTGTGTATTGACAACATTTGCAGGTGTATACTCGATTTCCAATCCAATAATTCTTTTACTTGACATTTCAATAATACCTGTAAAGGTTCCACCGGTTTTGTCAAGCTTGTTATTATCCACATATTTCAACTGCAAATAACTTACCGCTTGGGTCTGATCTACGTTTCTTGGCGGATATGCGGTTTCCAAGCCTACAACCTTTTTTCCTGACATGTCCAAGTTACCGCTTAAACTTCCTTCTGTCAATGATATTTTGTTATTATCAATCGTTTTTAGTTGTGCAAAACTAACAGATTGTGTATCAACAACATTTATTGGCGGATAATTTGTTTCTAATCCTAGAACTTGTTGATTTGGCATAAATATGTTTCCTGTCATTGTGTCGCCATTTTTCTTTTTTCTTTTTGACTCGCGATGACGTATCAGTTATTATTAGTTTGTCAGCGGAAACAGATCCTGTAAGTGCTGTTCCAATCTTTTTGTAATAGGTCATATTAGGTAAATTATATAACATAAAATTGTATAGCAATAATGGAGAAGTCAGCGATATTAAATTTTGACACCGAACGATTAATCAAACATAAACATAATAGCGAACTTCAAGATTGTCATTATCTTATTGTTGGTCGTACAGGCTCTGGCAAAACAAACCTTTTGCTAAATTTCTTACTCAGCGATAACTTTAATTACGATGAGGTATATATTTACACAATTAACCCACAACAAGACAAATAATAGTTTTTACGCGAAAACAACGATAAACTTCGCGATGAGCTTGACGCTGGCGTTGATATATTTTTAATAAAAAAACCAGAGGAATTAATTCCTGTCAACGAACTTGATTCGTCCGAGGATAAAATAATTGTCTTTGAGGATGTTCCGCTAAACAACGAGGAGATGAACAAAATTAAATCGTATTTTTTATTATCGCATAACAAAAATGTAATTCGAATTGTCTTGCGCAAAGTTTTTATAACGTCGACAGATTTACTAGGAGAAATACGGGATGTTTTATATTATTTCCTGGACTTGATAATATTGATGTGAGAAATAGTGCACACGAGCAATGTGGTGACGTAACGAAAGATAAATTTATTGGATTATATGATCAAGCAACTAAAGACAAATACAATTTGTTTTTAAGAAAAGGGTGGAAGAAGCTTGTCGAGGACAACGTGTTATAGAAGAAGAAACCACCAAACTGTTTATACCTATTACCGAAGCAGTACTTGGCAAACAACCAGAATTACAAACATAATCTCCGGAAGAACTAAAAAAATACAAGAAAAAGGTTTGTTAGGTTTAATAGGAGAAAGATCAAAAAAAGAAACTAAAACCATTGTAGAAGAACTTGTTAGACATATTGCTGATCCTGTTGCACAACAGGCTGAATTTGACAGATTAATAAACAACCCTCTTGAGATACAACAATATATTGCAAGATTGACTGTTAATCCAACCGAGTTCAGAAGGTTGATACAACATTTATCAGGACAAACTAAGGAATTAGCTGAGCAACAAAAAATGATAACTGAATCTATCGCAGAAATAATGCGAATCCAAACACAGATAATATATATTATAGAAGAAAAAGGCACGTGAAAAAATATTGGAGGAAGAATACAATAATTGTATCAGTAGATATAATACCAAAGACATTGACAATATTCCAGATTGGTCAGAGGAAGAATAGAAAGATTTAATAAAAAAAAAATTAGAAGAAATTGAAAAATCTGGTTCATCAGCTGATGATGAAATAAAAAAAATAAACTAAAACACAAGAAGAAATGATTGCAAAGATGGAAAATATAACAGAAGGAGTTACTGCTTATGTTTTACGTAAAACAGCAGAACGATATCGAAGTAAAACAGAAGATTATGGTAAAGTTTGCAATTTTGAAAGATTATGTAATGACTACGAAAGAAGACGACTTAAATTATTACCAGAGGAAAGAGAAACCACTGGGTCTGGCGTCAAAGTTTTTACATCAAATGCAGAATTGGTTGACCGACTTATGCTGTTGGTTCCGCTACAATATGGCATTCTATGGCAAATCTAAAAACAGACATCAATGACGACTTTACATTTAATTCTGGTACTTGGGTGTCAATCAAAATACGAAAGGGGACATATAATGTAACTGATCTAAACGAAACGATAAGAGAGCTGATAACAAAATACACTGCCGCAGACAATTTTGAATTAACTCCAAACTATAATACGATACGAGCCAGAATCACATGAAAAAATATTTTGATAATCGATTTTGCACCAGCGACTAGTATCGCATCGTTGCTAGGATTTAATCGTCGACAGTATGGCAGTGTTATAGAACAAACTATGTCGTTTGACGGAGATCTTAAAGTTAACATAACAGAAGTAAATACAATTTTAATCAATTGCTCTATTGCACTAGGATCTTACTCAGCCAGGTGAAGTCGCGGGCAAACAATCTATAGTTTTTCACCAGATGTTCTGCCAGCTTCACTGATGCAAATTACTCCTCGACAAACAATATACTTACCGATTACTCCTGAAAATCAAATAACCAACGTAACAATGCAACTAACAGATCAGTCAGGACGACAAATAGATCTTAACAATGAAATTGTCACGTATTATTTACACTTACGCAACGTATACAGCTAGAAAGAAATTTTGTAAACTTAATTTAATAACAAGATGAGACAAAAACAAGTTTATCGAAAACCTATTGTAGGTGGATTTTTTGGAAATATATTTACAAAGGTGATCGAGAATATCCCAGGAATTGCACGTAAATTAGCACCAATTGCACAAGCTTTTGCGACGGGGGCAGCTAATGAAGCAGGCTGTGCAGTAGGACAAAAAATAATTAAGAGCGCAACACCTGCGGTATCGGAAATAAAACGAGCAATATCAGTTATTGCACCAACTGCGAAAACAGAACGAGCCATGATAGCTACAACAAAACAATTACTGCCACCACGCGATGAGGAGGTGGTTCGTAAGCTAGTAAACAAAACAAGACGAAAATTAGATTTGCCTCAGATTTAGCAATTTTATGTAACGATTATAAAATAAAAAAATGTCAGTTAAAAGTTATCTTCAGTTTGGTGAGGAACATGATACTTACAATTCAGCAACAGATTTCGAGTATGTTGAATACCTCGACGAGAACTCAAATGAACCAAATAAATCTGGTCAAAGAATTTTTAACAAACGTGACGAAGACGTGTTTGACGAAGGTAAATAATACTCAAAATTATTTCAGAATTTCTGAAGATCTTTAAAAATCTGAAATTCTGACAAAATATTTTGTCGACGATTAAAAATAAAATGAAATGTAATTGTAATTGTGATAAAAATCTTTGTATAGAAGAAGATAAAATTGTTACATACTGTCCATCATGCAATCGACGTGAGGTAATTAGCAGCGGCATTGACATCCACCAATTTATTGGAAAAATAGTAAAGCCAAAAGGAGGATGGACATTGCCTGGTCATAAATATACTGTGCCAAACAATTCACTACACGAACAACTTGACGAAAACGATAATCCATTACCTGGACATGATCCATACAATGGTGTTGATGCAATAGCAATGCGTCATGATATTTGTTATCGTGATAATGTACAAGATAAGCACGGCTGTGATAAGGGAATGCTAGACGGACTTAACGATATTAAAACTGTAAATATGAGAGAACGATTTGATAGAAGGTTAGTTCAAGGAATGATATGAATAAAATATAAGTTCGGACTCGGAGAGTCTGGTCTTGGAATAAAATTCTATGATGATCTGACATCAGAGCTACATACACCTAAAAAAATAAAATATCCGAGAAGTAAAGTTGTCGCAAATGCCGTTGACGATATCTGGGAGATAGATTTAGTTAATGTGTCAAATCTTGCTAAATTTAACGACAGTAAAAAATATCTTTTTAACGTTGTAGATGTTTTAGTAAATACGCGTTTAGTGTACCCGTTTCGGATAAAACAGGAACATCGATAACTGATGCACTAGAACAAATAATAACAAGTACAGAAAGAAAACCAAACAGAATCTGGATTGATCACGGCGCGGAGGTTTTGAATAAAAAAATGAGCAATTTTTGGAACAAATTAACATAACAAAATATGTTACAGAAAATGAGGAAAAGAGCGTTGTCGTTGAAAGATTTAATCGTACGCTAAACGAGATGATACATAAAAGTTTGACAGCTAAAAACACAAACAGATATAATGATGATCTTTTACAAATTATTAACAAATATAATAACACGAAACACAGATCAATAAAAATGTCACCAAATGACGCAATTAAAGATCCGATTCTAGCAAATGAAAACGTGTCCGCAGACATAAATTTAAAGTTGTTGAGAAAGGATTTACCCCAAACTGGACTGAAGAAGTATTTGTTGTTGATAAAGTTTTACTGACAATACCTGTAACATATGTGCTAAAGGATTTATTGGGTGAGTCAACAACCGGTTATTTAGGAAAAAAGGTAATAAAAGCGTTGTCAAGTGGCGTGGGTACAGCGATAACTTTAACAGCTGGGTTCCAACTCGGTCGATAAAATAATATTGTTATAAATTTCCTCGCACTTATGTTTGACAGATTTACATTTTACAGGTTTACATAACGATATTAGATATTGTCTACGATCGTCAGAGATCATCATTAGGTTGAAAATCTTGACAAATATAAAGTCGAATTTGATATTTTTCTGTCTGTCTGGAATTTTAATGTTCAAAAAAAGGTTTAAACAGCAACCAAAAAGATTGATTTTCATCTACTGAAAAATTAAATTTCGAGATTTTCTTTGTGATATGATACTTAACATCATATCGTCCAGTTGTCGGTCTGCTGTAATTATGTTTATCACGCAAAAAATTTCGTCTTGTTCGTCGTCGTTCTTAAATACAATATTGTCTTCTGTATAACTAACAGAGTTGTGTTTATCTGTGACTATAACATCTCCTCCGCGATTATATTGCGATGTAAAATTATCGTCTGCGATTATATCAGCAAGTCGTTTCATCAAGTACATATTATAATATATTTTTTATCTAATTTACAATAATAAGATGACTAACAAGATAAAATATCATCAAAATGTTGATATATTAAATTACAAAGAATTAGCCGAGGCAGTGCGAAAATGTTTGTCGGGATATAGTTCTTATTCTGTCAACGTTAATGTGATGCAAGGTGATTCTAATAAAATTTTGCTAACAGGAGCAGAACAAAATTACTTACTGAAAGCACAGTAATAACGCAGAGGTTTGATAGAGATGATGAGTTAATGTTTGCTCATAATTGTTTAACTAAAAACGAGCTAGAAAATTTAATTAATTGTCGTGTTTGAAGATGATTCTCTCAAATGATGACATTGACGTCGCTGATTTTGTTCTGCCATCTGCAACTCTCTTAACCGTTGTTGAATTTATCTTATAACATCGGGCAGCAGCTGTTATTGAAGGAAATCTTAGTTCCTCCTCTGTTTCAAGATTAATCGAAATAGTAGGTTTAACTTTACCAAAATTAGTATAATTACTTGTGTTTCTTCGTCTGCTATTTTCTTGTTGAGTTACAAGTTCGAGGTTTTCTAGACGATTATTTGTTTTAATTATGTTGACGTGGTCTATCACTAAGCCATCGGGTATAGGTCCGTAAAAAGTTTCGTAAACAAATCAATGGCTATAATAACCAACAAAATCAGTTCTTGTTCCTCGGATCCTTATTCTAAAATAACCATCATTTTTTTTAAATTACCTAATATTTGCTTGTGTTTCTTCTTCGAATAATTCCTCGAATATTAGCCTCATACAGATCAAATATGGGATGAGATTGAAATTCTTCTTGTAATGACAAATTTGTAATATTGTCATCAGTAATTGCATCATTAGCATGATATGCTCGTTGTCCTTCTGGAATTTCATCACAAAACAGCGTGTAAATCTCTCATATCCGACTGTAACGCGAGAACTTGCAGTACATAAAAGAATCAAACTAATAATACAGTATCATGTTATTTTATCAAAGTTACATCCATCTCAAGAAGATACAGATATTGCCAAACCATATTTAACAGCTAAATCACGAAACTTATTAGCTGGAACAAATATTTCCTCAGTTGCCGATGAAATATATCAGAAAATAAATTAAAAAAATGGAAGAATTTACTGCATCAGGATCAGGTTGGAAACTTGAGGTGATGGAAGAAGTTTTATTTAACACAGCAAGAAATAACATACTTCGCGGGAACTCTTACGTTGACCTGCCTGAAAAGATTAAAAACAAAAAAATGTTGCATAAACGTAAAGAACTCTGATAACAAATGTTTCCAATGGGTTATTCTCTCCGCGATGTTTCCAGTAGAACAAAATGCTGATCGCGTTGAAAAGTATATTAGTCACGTATCGAAACTAAATTTTAGAGGCGCTAACTTTCCAGTTGCAGAAAATCAAATACCAAAGGTTGAGGGACAAAATAAAATTTTCAGTTAATGGGTTTGGTCTTGACGAGCGTGAAAATGTTTATCCCAGATACATCACAGTAAAAGCTACACAAAACACAATAAACTTGCTATTTTATAAAGGACATTACGTTTGGATAATGTCCTTGGATAACGGCCTAGTTGACAGACAATATAGCAAAAATAAAAATAAGAAATATTTTTGTTATCGTAGTTTACAAGGTTTTTCTAAGGATGAAAAACTGCAAGAGCATGTTAAATACTGTGTTAATGTTCAAAACATATCAACGCCAACAGAGAAGAAAAAAGTTTTAAAATTTAAAAACTATAATCATAAATTAAGTATTCCGTTTGTTATTAACGCTGACTTCGAATATTTACTCATTTCTCTGGCAGGCACAGAAAATAACCCAAATAAATCAAGCACCAGAAAAATATAACATGTTCACTGTGGAGCAGCTTATAAAGTAGTTTGTTGCGCTAACGACAATTTTTCATGTCCAATAAAACTGTATAGTGGCAAAAATCCTGACGTGTGGTTGCTAAAAAATTTAGTACATGATGTTAATAAAATCACTGACAGATTATTTAAAACTGCTCGAATAAAAATAACACCGAAACAACAACTTGATTTTTCCGAGGCAGTTAACCAGTCCTCGACCTCGATAAAGTGCACAATCACTGTCATCTAACCGGCCAATATCGTGGAGCCGCAGATACTAATTGTAATTTGAAATTGTATGCGCCAGATTTTATTCCTTTAGTTTTACATAGTTTTCGTGGTTATCAAAGTCATATCATTGTCGAAGCATTTGGCGAGGAGGAAATTAGATCTAAACTAAAATTAAATAATATAATAAAATGTATTCCAAACAATTTTGAAAAGAATATGGCAGTTACGCTTGGCAAATTACGTTTCATCGACAGCTTGCAATTTATGGCGGCGCCGCTGGATGTGCTTGTAAAAGGTTGTAGCAGTTTTAGTAATCTACGAAGTGGGACCCCGAGTGGCCGAGTGGTCTAACGCGCTCTCCGTTACGGATCACTGCCATCTCACCTCTGTCTGCGTGGGTTCGAGTCTAGGATTCGGCGAATGTGGATATCTGAGAAAGCTTGCCAGTAGCTTCTCGTGGGTCGGTGGTTCTTTCCAGGGATTTCCCGGTTTCTTCCTCCATCATTAATACTGGCCGCCATGTATAGCCTATCGTGTGCTGAAAAATGGCGTTAAGCCCCACAACAACAACAACAACAACAACAACAACAACTACGAAGTTGCTTTGGTGGGGATTATGCCTACCTGACAAAAGCGGTGTCGTTCCGCACGAGCACCTCGACGACTGGAGTAGATTTGATGAAACGTCTCTTCCTGACAAAGATAAATGTTACTCGCAGCTAAAATGCGAAGATATATCCGACAACGAGTACAAATACGCACATGAAATTTGGAATAAATTTGGTTGTATGACATTTGGTGATTATCATGATTTATATTTGAAAACAGATGTGTTATTGTTAGCTGATCTTTTCGAGAGCTTTCGTAAAGTTAGTCATCAAAAATTATGGATTAGATCCATGTTGGTATTATTCTGCGCCAGGATTGTCATGGGATGCTCTGCTAAAAACAAGTAAGATATAATTTGATCTCTTGACAGATGTTGATATGTTTAAATTTAGTGAAAAAGGGATTCGCGGCGGAATTAGCGTTATAACGAAAAAATATACGGTAGCGAATAATAAGTACTTAAAAAAATTACGATAAATATTTAGCGTCAAATTATATTATTTATTTTTACGCTAATAATTTATATGACTCTGCAATGTCAGAGCCAATGGCGTACAGTGGATTCCATTGCATAATCCCAGATCAATTTCTTAAAGAACCTGAGAAAAATCTCCCAGAAAATGCCAGTTATTTTGTTGAAGTTGATCTTGATTATCCCAGTTCGTGACATGATCTACATAACGACTATCCGTTTTGTGCAGAGTCAATGATGATCGATTACAGTTTATTATCGCCTGAACAACAGGCAATGACATCATCAAAAAATTCGATCGTTAATAAGCTAGTTCCAAATTTACTCAGTAAACGAAATTACGTGATTCATTACAAAAATTTAAAATAAGCAGTCGACCACGACATAGTCCTTAGGATGGTCCATCGCGTGCTAAAATTTAATCAGTCTCGTTGGATGGCTGATTATATTGATTTAAATACTAAACGTCGTGCTATTGCTGAGACCGACTTTCACAAAAACTTTTTCAAGTTGATGAACAATTCAATGTTCGGTAAGACTATGGAAATTATCAGAAAGCGAGTCAATATTGAAGCTGTAAATGATGTAAATCGCAGAAATAAATTAGTCAACGATGACAGCATTGTCAGTATGAAAATATTTTATAAAAAAAGTGTTGCAATACAGTGACGAAAGACAAATTTAAAGTTAAATGAACCTATTTATGTTGGTGTATCTGTACTTGATATATTAAAATGGTTAATGTACGACTTTTACTATAGTTTTACGAAGATAGTTTGGCCAGATTCGGAGTTGCTATTTACTGATACGGACTCACATGTCAATAACATAAAATATGAGGATATTTATCAAGATATTTATGATCATAAGGAGTTATTTGATTTATCAGATTATCCAACAGGTAGTGGATTTCATGATTCAGCTAACAAGAAAGTTATCCGCAAGATGAAAGATGGATTTATGTTTGTACCAGTAAGGGAATTTGTTAGACTAAGAAGTAAAATGTATGCCGTAATTTTAGATGACAATAAACTGACGAAAAAGCAAAAGGTATTCCTCGCGGATACGTAAAAATGTGTATGAAATTTGATAATTTATAGCAGCGCTAAACAATAGTGTCGGCTTTATTAAAACAAATGTTATCAGAACAAAGAATCATAAACTTGAAACAGATACAATTATCAAACGTGGACTAAGTAATTTTGACGACAAACGCTATTGCGAGGACGGAATTAATTCGTTTGCGTTTGGACACTATGCCAGTATCAGAGGTGATATATTCGATATCATCTTTAATTAATTTTGTCTAAATTTTAGAAATAATGTTCGAACATTTAACGTTAGCCGATGGAGTTAGTAGCAAAAGTAAAAAAAAAAAAAAAAAAATAATTGTTAATGGCCAGCAAATATCATTTGAATTTAATTATGACATTTCAGGTATTTGTTTTAGCAAATTTGATAGAATAAAAGTCTCGCTTATTAAATCAGATAACAGCAAATATTTTGATTATCTTGAAAAGGTTCGAGATGAGCTCACGTTAAAGTGAAACAATCTTCATGAACTGATCAGTCAAGAAAAATATACCAAAATAAATATTGACTTAAACCTGTCGAAGGTTTCTGCAAAAGGTTGTAAGTATTTTGTCAACAGGGTAGTAATGAGAGAGTTATTTGAATGTCATCGAAAAGTAAGCGAAAAAGTTAAATTTTATTTATATAAGGACGATGATGAATTATTTCTGTTAGCTACCGTTGATGTTTTAATGATAGGTGATGCAATTTTCTTTAAAAAATAAGAAAGGACTTACCTGCTCACGTACATATCCACTTGTTAAATGAACACGGAGAACAATTTTGTCTGCCTTTACTAGTGTTATTCTGGAATTTCCATTGCGAAATCTTTAAAAATTTCCATTATGAACTTTCTAGAATGTTCTTTGGAATTTCCATTACGTTATCTTTGAAATGTCCATTACGTTATCTTTGAAATATCCATTACGCACTCTCTAGAATGTTCTTTGGAATTTCCATTACGTAATTTTAGGAATTTCCATTACGTAATTTCTTGGAATTTCTGCGATCTTTTACCTGAAAAAGTTATATATGTTTTGGAAATTCCGTGATGAGTCATTCTGGAATTTCTGCGATCTTTTACCTGACAGAGTTATATACGTTCTGGAAATACGTATAGACGAGAAAACAAGAGCTTCTAGATTAGAGACCCCTTATTTTGTAAGAAATGTAAAAGTCATCATCAGAGCTGAAGAAAATGTCATCATAGATGTGTTTTGAAGGGGAAAGGAGGGTCTCTTAGATAGAAACCTCATATACCTTTACTACTAGACATTGTTACAGATTGTGGTGGGGTGGTGTGGATAGACGAGATGAAAGATCTTAGATATATTCCCCGCTCCATAAGGTTTTTGATTATCGTTATCTGAGAGAAAATTGGCCACGGTGTTATTGAACGGATCGAGTAATTAATAAAATAAAATAAGGAATTAATGGGCGGAATAACAGGGAACTGAACAGAGATATGTAATAGAATAACACTAGCCCCGGTACTAAAATGCAACTATTTAATCAATTACATAAAAATGGCATGCTATTGTTCTCAGAAATATTTACAAAATAATGCAAATTTTATTTAGCGGTTCTGTTACTGATTGAACAAATTTCATCATAGGACTGAGTGACAGATAGAACTCAGATTGCATGCATGACATGATCATGTAGTGTTTCTGGTTCTTTCCAAAACACTAATGGTGATCGGTAGCCGTTTTTGGATCTTTCCTTTTCTAACCCTACCTTCTACTACTAGCCTTCTTCGTGTTATTGACCTCTTATTTGCAAACACGTGTGCGCCAGGTGTGTTCAGATTTTACATATGAATACATAGATTAAACTCAATCAAACTTAATTAATATTATAACTTGACAGGATTTTCATTCTAAAGTGCACATTTATCGAGGAAATGTAACGTGGTTTATTGTTAAATCTCTGAGTTTTACTACATATCCTGAACAGCTGTCACCATCAGGAGTGTTCTACATTCTTCTGTTTTAATTCGAAAACAATGCAAACGATCAGCAGCTTCAAATACCCTTTATGCATCCCGGTGGAAATATTCAATCAGCAGCTAAGGAAAACATATATTGCTATTCCTTTTAAAAATAAAAACTGGTTTCTTAAATAAAGACCTTCTTCCAGACGTTATTTTATGTTAAGGTGCAATAGCATTCCTCCAGAAAATAGAATAATTGCAATATTGTAATATAATTGAAATAAATTGCAGTTACCTGGAAAGATACAAATTAACTTTAAGGTGTTATCAAAAGCATTTATTTTATACTAATTGTTGGAATTTGCTGAGGGAAAGTAGCATACCTATTTTGCATGTTTCCCCATGCCATCCAGCTTCACAGCCGTTCAAACAATCCCCATCTATCTCTGAACAACCACTCTTGCCGTTCAGGCAGTTGCCAGATGTTTCGTTGCATCGACTTCTAAAAGTTCCTCTCTTGCACGCTAGTACAAAAAAAGTGTTAAAATATCACTTATATGTCATTTCATGGCATCAGCTTTGCCACACTACACGTTTAGACGTACAGTGATATGTTTCAAAAGCAACGAAGATGAACTATTAGAATTTGAGGTTTGAAAGGAACATACGTTTCTCGCATACTTTTCCACTAAATCCACCTTTACATCCGTCCATGCAATCTCCGTCTGTCTTCGTGCAACTAATGCCACAGTTCAAACAGAATTTATTGGAAAAGTTCCTCTTTCTTACTCTAATAAACGAAATATGCTTAATTCTTCCTCACTTACAAGTCGATGCTCGCTCTAATAATATTTTTATTGCAAAGCTCTATGTTTTGACATACGGATCTAGACATGTCTCACAAAAGAGAAGGATTCGTATTGATTAGAATTTAGTTACATCCATCCAAGCAGAATCCGTCTCTCTTTGAGCACCTACTGATGCTGTTCAAACAGTTGCCGCACTTTCCGTTGCATCTCCTGCAAAAAGTTCCTTTTCCACACCCTAATAAAAGGAAATTGATAAATGATTACTTACAAATCAATTCTTGCTCTATGTATGATTCTCGTCGCGAAACGCGATTTTTTTTTTACATACGGGTCCAGGTACGTTCTGCTGGCAATAAAGACGGATTTATTAGAATTTACTCACGGACAGCACCGTACCTATTTTACATGTTTTTCTGTGCCATCCAGCTTCACATTTTGTCCAAGCAGTATCCATTTGTCTTTCAGCACCTATTATGGCCGTTCAAACAGTTGCCACACGTTTCGTTGCATCCATTGCCAAAAATTCCTTTTTCACAATCTAATAAAAGGAAACTACTAAATGATCACTTACAACTCAATTCTTGCTCTTCTGATTTTTCTGCATGTTGAACAAGATACGTTCTCTAAGCATGCAAGACGCATTTATTAGAATTTACTTAATGATTGAAGCATACCTATCCTGCATTTTTCCCAGACCATACAGCTTCACACCAGTCAACACAGCATTCGTCTGTCTTTGGGTATCTGCTGTTGCCGTTCAAACAGTCCTGTACGTTTCTTTGCATCAACTGCCAAAAGTTCCTCTTTCACACTCTAATTAAATGAAATTGCTACAAGATCACTTACAACTCAATCATTGCTCTATATATTATAGCGGAAGGCAATTGTTCTAAATAAGTGCTTTAAGCAATCAAGACGTATTTATTACAATTTACTCACGGACAGAAGCATACCTGTTTTGCATTTTGTTTCCACGCCATCCAGTTTCACATCCGTCCAAGCAGTATCCAATTGTCACAGAAACACACACACAGATAAGTACGAGAACGCATTAAAACACAAATATACACACAAATGTATTAGCACGATTATAAACGCAAATACACACACCAACAAACGTACAAGCACGCATAAGAACTCACAAATATACACACCATCAAATGTTCACTCTCTCTCCTTTTTTGAATTTCTTCACTTTCACGGGTTTTTCCTCCTCTTCTTCCTCACTTTCTTTTAGTTTTCTTCTCCTCTCTTTCTTCTCTCTCTCTGGACGTATATGGGTTATTCCATCCATCCTCCTGTTCACAACCCCTCTCTACCTCCTGCTCCTGTTCTTTCTTAGGGCAGTCTGAAGACCAATGTGCTTTCTTTTGACCATGATAACAGGTATGTTGACTTTTGTCTCTTTTGAAACCTGTCTTGCCTTCACTTTGTGGATATTCAGAAGACCAATGTCCTTTCCTCTGTCAGATATAGCATGCATCTTGACTTTTATCTCGAAAAGAGGAGGAGTTGTTAGTCGGCTTCTCTGAAAATAAACCTTCGTATGGCACATCGCAAAGCTCTGATCAGACGTTCGATCTGTGTTGGCTCTTCCATCTTTCTGGTCGAATTTAGAGTGAAATCAAATACTTGGATCGACCCTACTGTTCCTTTATACAGGCAAGACACTGTTGTGACATGAATATAAAGGGGACCAGGAAGTTTCAAATATAGTCATTTGACTTTTAGCACTTAAGATGAAACGAACGCATCATTTCGTGGAGAAAAGAGAAGAAAGCAAGAGACAGAAACGTGACCTGTCGCCTCGCATAGTAGATAAAGTCTTAGCTCAGATCCATGCCAGCGATTTTGAAGATGACATGAGTGAGACAGATTCCAGGCCTAAATAGTCTACACCAAACCAACGTCCACTAATATTAAACCCCTAAAAATTACTACCACATTCGAGAGACGGATAAACGCTCCTCTAGAAAATTTAGAACTACGGCCTACACGTACACGGTGAAGTTTAAAGATTTCTAGTCCGACGTACCGTTGTAGAAAGCAGAAGAGTTCATCACCGACGTGTCGGATTCTTTATTAACCACACTGAAACGACATTGTCAAGCCAAAGAAAACGATCGCATGACACTCTCCATTCATCACGACAGTCTGAAGTCCCCCGTTTGGATCGAGTTTCGCAGGCCATCAAAATTGACACCTTCCAAAGTCATGGACAAGATTCAACACGTGCAGACGTCCAACGACAAGTTTCACATCACCGATGGAAAGGCGACACTGAACATGAAACACGTTTCTCTTCCCCAAGGGACCGGAGGCAAAAAGGTGAGTTTATTTCAATCACGAAATTTACTTTCTTTTTATGTTTCCCATGTACAATATGCAGTTTGCTAGTTCAAATGTTCAAAATGATCAGCCTTGTAAAGCAAGCACTACGTTATCTTTTCAATTTATATGCCACCTGTATTATACTTCTCTATTCTATATTTGCTTTATTGTAATTTAGAGGGGCATAAAATGTTCAGCTAACTGAGAATAATTCTGAATAACATTTTCAACGATCATTAGGTGGCAAACGATAGAGGACTGATTAAAAATACATTTCTAGAGATGAAAATGAGAAATAATATTTAAGAGACAACTATCTTGTTTCATTTCAAATTAAATCTCATATATCTTATTACAAAATGCACTAAATTTAGTGCACAGTTTCACTATGATGACCAGTTTTCGTAATTAGAGCAAGCAGATTCAATTCACATTTACATTATATAGTTTAGAGTTCCTAACATTTCATATATAGCCAAAATGGATCCTTAATCGAATCAACAATTCCAGCAGCAAACCACACGGTTTCAAACACACTTGTTGTATATGTTATATATCAAAGCAAAGAACTTTTAGACACTTTCTCTTGTGTATTTCTAGCTGCATAATCTTAAACGAAGCAACAGAAAAAAAGTGAAAACCATCACGTTTTCTAAACTTTAGCAAATAAATAATTTCTCTCAAACACAAAGCGCACATTTAAACAGGACTTCCAGTATTGTTTAGTACATCCAAAATAGTTCAAAAAGTTCTATTCCTAGTAAACAAAATGTATTTTGAATAAATCAAGATTTTTCCGAATAAATTCCATTCTTAAATTTGTTGATATGCTACAGAATTTGAATGCGCTATGTGCCAACAGTATTGATGTATCACAATAATTCCAAAACAGTACTTTAGTCCTAAAGTTATTGATCACATTGTAATTTCTATGAATAATTTCATTAAAAAATTAAATGCACCCAGGTAATAACTGAACACAAGTAAAAGATTGATTCTGCTAGAGAAATGTTAAGATTGGAATGAGAAATTTTGACGAAATTAACCTTGACATAAAAACTGTAGACTCAGTTAAACATCTAGGATAAGGGTCAAAAGTTCATTTACAGAACATTTGACGCTGTAAGCAAGGTAAGGTCTTTTATTTAAATTTTATCAGGTTACCTGGCACAAATGAAGTAGACTATGATCTTTTCCAACGTTCTGAAGTCAAATCCAAGTAAACATGTTTACTTCAAAGTGATTCTAACCTTGAAATACAATCATAAACAAATGTTAGCCATGTAATATATTGTTTAGAAATGACCCTTATATGCTATAAGTATACAAGAAAATGTTCACTCGGATAGAAAAATAAAGATTCTACAATAAAGCTTTCGTTTCCATATGAGCCAATCAAACAAACGGCGCTATAGTTATTAAAATTACACCGGAAAATGTCTTATGAATGTCACAAGTCTATACATAAGAAATTTTAGTAATTCTGTGTACGTGAATGAGCTTTTTTTACCAGAGTGTCTTTATCCTGATGAGTCTAAAATCAGGGTTGTATTCCTGAAAAACGAAACTGCACTTCAACAACCTCTGACATTTGACTTTTCATTTTGTAAGGGATTTTGATTTCTTAATACAATCATCGGAGAAGGAGCTGAACTAATACACACTTCACAGTGTTGCAAAGCTAATATGACTTCCAAAAATTCCTTCTCGACTGTGGAATAATTTCTGTAGTAGACAAATAAAATAGAGAAATAGCAAACACTGGAATTTTCCACATCATAGTGTCTTCTTGAATCAGTATTCCTCCACCACCTGCATTACTTCCATCAACATACATTTTAAAGGATTTACATCGGGAGCTGAAAGAATTGCCGCATACCTGCATATAACCTTTAATTTATCAAAAGACTAATGTCATTTGTCAGACCAATGATACGGGTTTTTCTTACTAAACACAATGGTCACAGGTTCAGATATTATGGAAACAATTAGCACAATTTCCGATAATATCCAGCTATACCGAAAATACCCATCAGTTATTTGTTCCTGATAAGCAAAGGGAATGCAGAGACAAACTTGACCCTTGACTTCTTCAGATTTAACTTATCGTGTCCCACAATGTGTCCTAAAATGTGACACAAGCAATGCAAATTCAATTTTACCAAACTTAATTGTCAAATTATCAGCCCTGTGTCAATCAAGGCATATCCGAATGGTTTCCATGTGATCTTTCCAGGCATCGTTGTATCGTTAAAACGTAAACGATGTAACCTCACAATTATCTAGACCATATATTATCGTGCACATTAAACAGCGGAAAGTTAATAGAGAGCCTTTCATACCAAACGGCAGAATTTTATATCGGAGTTAAGAATGCTGAAATTTCCTTTGATCATTCCGTGAGTTGCATTTAACAGAATCCTTTAAAATGGACAACTTTCTGACATATTTTGCATTTCCACTCTTGTCAATGCAGTCATATATTCTTGGAAAATAATGCTTTGGTTACATTATTGTGAGCTCAAGTTACTTTTACTTGGTTCTATCAGATCATTCTGCAGCAAATATTGATGTCCTTTTTGAAGCATTCTTGCCTGAGAGGATCCATTCTTCAAGGATGTTGTTACGCAGGTATAAAAACAACATTTTCAATATCATTTAAGATTTTGTTTGTTCGTGTTTGAATATCAGCAAGCAAGTGCCAATATTCCTATAACGGCTTTTGTACTTCCTATTTGCTTGAGCATGGAGATGAAACAATTTTTGGTCGAGTTTGTTCAATATTATTGAATTCTAAAGATTGATTAAACCAAAGTCACTGAGTTAGATTGTAAGATATCTTTTAAATCCTCGCTGTGTGGATACTACTACATTGCTTGAATTATTAGCAGTCTGGTCTTTTTCAACATACTCCTTGAACATATTTATACGGAAAGAAATTGTTTATGTGATTATTTCTAGTGACTCCAAAATGGCCAGAGAAACGATTTAACAGGCCACTTAGAACCCACGGCCATCGGGTACCTCAGGTGGTCTCCATTTTATCAAGAGGACCCCTTCTCCCACAGAATAATATACTGTCACTTTTGTGGCTTCAGTTTTGCTAATGGATATCTGAAATAAACATGTGCTATCAGGACCTTCTTCCTGTCTGACAAAGTGTGCCACCTAGAGGAATAACTTCTTCTTCAACATCATTCTCAAGAGCTCTTTAAGAGAGAGCTCTAAAATCTTCAAAAGCAGATTTAAATCAGTCATTTCAGTCTTAACATTATAACTTGCAGATCCAACCTAGGCGTGTAGTTATAATTGGATTAACAACAATCTTACAACCAGCTAGATCATTGCCAGTAATAAATAAATATTCTCACATGATACAGAAATCACTCTATCAAAAGCAACGGTACCTGACTCTAAATATAATCTTATATTTACACAATATAGAGAAACATTTGAATTATTATTTTGCCTATTTTTGCAACCTCTACCAGTCAGAAATAACGTGCCGTTACGTCTTAAAATAAGTGCACGTATGAAGATGTTATGATTTCGAATCTTTCTTATCAGACGTTTGATTCCTTAAAGTTGTATCAGATTGTGATCGAGATATTTGTTTAACAAAGAAAAAGATAAGAGGACTACGTACTGACAAATGTAGTGTCATGACCTTCTGCCTGTCTGACAATGAAACTTTGTAAATTTAAGGAATAGTCGTCAGTTGTACGAGCATCAGCTTCCAAAGTGTCCACCTTTAACTCATTAGGATAAGTCAAGTCTTCAACTACTATGTGCTGTTCATGGGTTATCATAACTTTTCAACCTTCTTGCCTAAGCACCATACAAAATGATTCATTCTTTATCCCATGCGAGTTATACATAACTTTGTCCACTTTCCGTTCTACAATCCCTTAACTCCTGTCGATATGCCCCTTGCACCATGTCATAATCGTTCACGACATATTCCTTAATCATATCGTAATCAACAGTTGGTTATGCTGACAATGTAATTTAGATGTCACGAGCGTCTCCAAAAAGTACACTTTGTAATAATGAAGTCCATTGCTTTTTAGACATTGCAAATTGTTAGCAATTTTCTCGAGATGAGGAAATTATTACAATTCTTCCTTTTATTTAAAATGGAGACACTAAATTTATACTGCTGGTAAGATCAAAACCTGAATATGTCCGTAAAATAGATTTGTTTTTTTTCCGCTTGCCAGTTCTAATTCTTTTAATCTAAATTGCATTTCCCTTTCATATTTTTTTCTTCCCTTGTCCACTGTATTTCCCTCACTTGTTTTTTATTTACATTAAAATTTGCATTTACATGTATTTTTCTTCTTGTTGATTTTGGATTTGAATCATTTATTTTATGAAGCTGTACTTTCTTAACTCTATTTAAACTGCAATCCTTTTATTTTCTTATCCGAACCAAATATAAACGTACTGATCAAATGCAAGGCAGAGCAAAGTGTAAATCAAGTGCTTTCGATGTCCAAGCGTCATAATGATCCACTTTTCTCCCAACCTAAAATAATTCTTTCCAAGAGTAAGACGTATCGAACCCAAATCACAAATCCAATCAGATGCATTTACCTACAGCAATCAGTGAGTTTGTCAGCAATTTGTAAAGCTTCCGGGAACGATTCTGTAGTATTGTGGAATAGAAGACAATTATTCCGCATCATTTATTCTATCCCATCGCAACAGTTATTGACAGCCAACTTTAAATTTGGTGCGGCTTTGATTATACTGGTTTCTTCAACTAATAACCTCGCTACTTCCAGTTATTATATGTCAGCATGTATTGCAAAATTTAAGAGTTATGCAGGAGTTGAATACGTATCATACTTTGTAATAACTGCAGGTCATAATTACAACGTTTATATAACTTGCTGAAAATAATGACATGCTGACAAATATGTGCCATTTACACACAGATTGTACGTCGTCTGACAGCGTATAAGTAAACTCATATGCAAGACCAACCCCATTCATCTACCGGTAACTTTCATCAGGCAATTGTTATTTATCAAAACCACGTTTCAAGTCTCAAGCAAGCAAATAAACCTCGCTACAGGTAATGTAGGGGTAAACAGGTCAAACGTATTCCGAGTTTAACAAAACAAATTACCTGCTTTAATGTCCACTGAAATCATACTGACGAATCAATGGAAGAAAGCGGTGAGGAGGTTATTTAGATAATATATAAACAATTGTAGAGTTCTTTTGTGTTTGGTTAGGGTGAGGAAAAATTTAAATAATTTCCAGATCCTGTCGTATGACATCGTATTCAGCTCAAACCCGATACAGGTGAACTTTAATCAAACGTGTCAAAGGACAGAATGTCTTAGTGAAGCACCTATCATTTGATTAATAATAGATTGTTCATTGCATTGGATAATTAGCCAAAACCAATATAGGTTTAATGTCAGTCACGCATGGATCATGCTAAGTTAAAAATTTATAAAGCTTCCGTTATCTGAAGCAAGTGATAAATTATCTTGTCATATATCATATACTAAGATATACACTAACTTGTATATTCTATTCCAGTGTCTATTTGCTGTCATGCAACTTAGACAGTTATCAAAATAAACCACAGGCTGCCCAGTCCATTTGAAATAATACAGTCGTACTTCAATCATATACAAATATATAGTTTTGTTTTTTTCTGATGACTTTATTTGGGTTCGTGAATAACCAAAACTACCAGCAGAATCTAATATTTGATGTATTTGATGCGTGCAACATTCATATAGCAAAGGTTGTGAATAGGGCTTTTAACAAGTGCACACAACATGAAATAGTCTTCAAACTGTGTGTATAAAAGGAATTAATGCTTGAAAGATGTGTTAGAAGGGACTGAAATGTTCACTGAAAATATGTATCACACGTTAGGAGTTGATAATGGAAATTACCAAGATATATAATATATGATACCAGTGGACTCAATCATGGCAGGCCAATCATGTGACTATGTCAGTGCAAATCCAAAAACAAAGATCATGCACCAGAAGCCTGGCCAAGACAGGTACAACAGATACATCTAATGGTTAAGTGAGCAAGCAATTATCCTGGATTATATTAATAATTGCACATATAAGAAAAGAAAGGAACAGGTGTTATTTCAATGATAGGGTTTTAGTATTGGTGATATTGTGTTTAATTAACTGATTACTTTTTAATGGCTATCAGGAAACATTACGTGTAACGGTGGATACTAAAGTGTCACAAGGCTAAAATGATAGTGCAGTGGGAATGCTACCATAATTGTGGGCCCAATGAGAAAACAGAACACTTTCAACTGTTAAATATATCAAGCAGGTAAATTTACTGTACTTTTCCAATGATAATCCCTGTTGTGATGGACATTTTGGTCATCAGATTAGCACAGTTTTCATTTAAGA
>JAECUM010091127.1:0-41369 GCA_016617855.1 Megalonaias nervosa
TGATATTGTGTTTAATTAACTGATTACTTTTTAATGGCTATCAGGAAACATTACGTGTAACGGTGGGTACTAAAGTGTCACAAGGCTAAAATGATAGTGCAGTGGGAATGCTACCGTAATTTTGGGCCCAATGAGAAAACAGAACACTTTCAACTGTTAAATATATCAAGCAGGTAAATTTACTGTACTTTTCCAATGATAATCCCTGTTGTGATGGACATTTTGGTCATCAGATTAGCACAGATTTCATTTAAGACCATCTGGACACATTTGAAAGGCATATGGTGAAAACCCCATTTCAATATTACTTTCTGTTTAAGTAGAGATGAGATAGCAACGTTTTTAATATGGCTGCCATGGTGGCCATATTGGATGTCAGATTGGAACCATTGTTATACAGGATCAGCTAGACATCCTAAGAAGTATTTTGGTGAATACCCCATGTTGACACAATCACCCATAACGGATGAGTAAAAATAACAATATTTTGAAAATGAACTTATTATCAGCACCATTGTCATTTAAGCCCAAGATGTTTCTTAGTGAAAGCTAAATTCTGATATGACCATCCATTCAGAGGTAGCGATGACAAGACTTTCAAGATGTCTAATATAGTGGCCATATTGGATATCAGATCAGCACCATTTTAGTTAGGACCAAATAGACATTATACATAGACTCTTAGTGTAAACCCCATGTTGATACTGGACATCCAATCAGAAGAAGTAGCAATAACAAGATTTCCATGATGGCTGTCATTTGGGCCATACTGGGAGTCAGACTGGCACCATTTTATCAAGAACCAACCTGCCAGCAACAGAATTATTTTAGTGAAAAGCACATGTTCATATGACCATTCATTCAGGAGGAGTAACAGTAACAAGAATTTTAAGATGGTCAGTGGCAGCCATATTGGTGGTACCTTTTTCATTAAGGACCAACTAGACGTCATGTGAAGTCTTTTAGCAAAAACAGAACAGTGATATGACCATCCATTTAGGAATAGTGATAACAATATTTTTAAGATGGCCACTGTGGTTGCCATATTGGATATCTGAGCAGCACCATTTTTTTTACCCTGGGATGAATGTGTTTGTAAAGTTTCATGTCAATCCTATAAGTAGTTTAGGAGAAGCAGCGACAACAAACTTGTGGTAACACACACAAATGATAGCCTACTGAAGAATGTCAACAGACCATCCAAAATCTCTTCTGGTATATGACCAGTAGAGCTAAAAAAAAAAAACACCAACATCATAATACATGTATCTATTAGTTTACAAACAAATTTAAATATTTTAAAAACAAATTTATCTTGAGTTAAAAGAAAACAAAATATCCTATTCGAAGCACCCTCTCCCTGTTACTGGCTGGATCCTTGCTGGCCTTTAAGTTCAAAGATGGTCACAAATACTCAATAGCCAAACCATACCATCTTTTATGTAACGAACTGAAATTGTGCATCTACATTTTTATAACTAATGCTATCATTACTTTGTAAAATGAGTTCAATTAAAAACAGTAATAATCAAAGGTTAAATGCCTGAAGATATGCATGTACACAACATAGAAAAAAGGGTGGGGCCAGTCAGTATGTGCATATGTATTATACATATTAGGAAGCTGGCAAAGAGGAGCATGCCAATGCTTCATTTATAACAAATCTAAAAGTACCTAGTGAGACTCTTGACTCTAACTATTCAATGGACACTATTCTAAATGCAAAAATTAATGGATTTTCAGGGTCTGCATGTGACTTTGAAGGAGCTAATATATATGAACATTTAAATATGGAAATAGGATGTTAGAATGATAAAAGTAGTATGGGAACAACCTCAGTGAGAACCCCATTGCATGATGACATACATATAATTGATATGAAATTAAATACAAAAGGTTTTAACATAGGTCGCTTAAATATACAAGGGATAGTGGGAAAAATAGACCAGATCAAGTTAATGCTGTCTACCAAGGAAAATAATAAACATGTTTTAGGACTCACTGAAACCAAACTAAATGTTAACAACAATGATAATCTATTTCACTTTCAAAGCCACAATAAACCATTAGCAGGGACTGAGACACAGCATGGGGAGGGCTTGTTGTATACATTAGGGAAGATGTAAATGCAGAAAGGCGACTTGACTTGGAGTCACATGAAATTGAGAGTATCTGGGTGGAAATTTTTCAAAATAACGTAAAGTCATTCCTCGTTGGTTTCATTTATAGGCCACCTTCCTCCAAAGCAATTTGGAATGACAACTTTTTGAAACAAATGGAAAATGTTATTGTACAGGAGAAAGAAACATATATACTTGGCAATGTAAATAAGGACCTACTCAATACTCAAACATGGAACAACTGGATGAAATGTATTGAATCATTAGGCCTAATCCAACTGGTAAATGAGCCCACAAGGGTAATAGAAAAATCAAGCACTCTATTGGTCACATTTATACCAATCTACCAGACAATGTGGCTTGTGTTAATGTACCAAATTTTGGTCTTAGTGACCACTATCCTACTTTTTTGACAAGAAAGGTTAAATGCAAGAGAAATAAGAAAAATACACACAAAACTATCACTTACAGATCGTTTAAAAATGTTAATGAAGAACAATTTCTCAATGACCTATATAAAGTTCCATGGAACATGATCCAAAATTTGGATGACTTAGATGAAGCTCTTAGGGTGTGGACTGACTTATTTTTGGATGTTGTCTCCAAGCATGCACCCCTAAAAGTACATTGAGTAAAAAATAAAATCCAACCTAATTGGCTTTAGCTACTGAAATCTTAGACGCTATGAAAACACGAGACCAATTCAAAGCTATGGGAAACCATGCGCAATATGAAGTATGTAGAAATAAAATAACAAGTATGATTAAAAAAAACTAAAAACACTTTTTATCAATCATTGCTCGAAACAAAAGAGCAACACAAACTCCATTTGGAAAGTCTTCAATGATCTCACTGGAGGAATACACAAAGATCACACAAATAAAATTCACTCACTTCTGGTAAATGACACCATAGTCACTGATGACACTGACACTGCAGATGTTTTCAATGATTTTTTCACCAACATTACCACAAAGTTAAAAGAACCTGTGACAGAAAACAACTTTAATGAACTGAAAAAGTTCTGCAGAAGCAAAATCTCTAAGGAGGTATGTTTCTCTATCCCACCAGTGTCAAAAAACTTTGTTAAAAAATTTCTCAGTAAACTTAATACCAAGAAAGCTACAGGACTTGATCAGATTGGTCCATGACTCATTAAATCTTCTGCCTCTGCTATTTTTGATAGCATAACATTCATAACCAATTTAAGTATTGCAACCTGATCTGTCCCCAAAATATGGACAATTGCAAAAGTAACTCCTATTCACAAATCTGGTTCTGCAAGGATGATGCTGATAACTACCAGCCAATCTCAATACCACCAAACGTGTCAAAACTGATTGAAAAACACGTCCATGACTCATTCATGTCATATTTAACCAAACACCTGCTGTTACACCCTAATCAATAAGGTTGTAGACAGAAACATTCATGTGAGACTGCCTTGATCTCCCTAACTGATGAAAGGCTTCAAGCACTTGACCAAGGTAGAATAATAGGATCTGTATTTGTAGATTTCAGGAAAGCTTTTGACATGGTGGATCATGAAATCCTTCTGAAGAAACTGAAAATCTACCAATGTGATGAAAACACAGTTAAATGGTTTACTTCATACTTAAGTGAGAGAAAACAACATGTTTACATAAATAATGTTCTTTCTGCACCTGGAACAATTAGATATGGAGTACCACAAGGCTCGATTCTAGGTCCATTACTATTTATTTTATTTATTACTGACCAACCACTTTTCCTAAGGGACTCAATATCATCTACAGATCTCTGTGCAGATGACACAACATTGTCAGACATCCAAAACACAAAGCATGAACTCGAAAGTTCTTTACAGAATGCCCTAAACAAACTGGACAACTGGTGCACATGCAGTGGCATGGTGGTAAATACTGGTAAAACTAAAATATTACTTACCTCAACACAGCGAAAAGGACAAACCTTGATAGTGATGAACTATGTCTGACATGGAAGGATAAAAAGTCGCAAATGGTCTGTCATGATAGACTACTTGGTGTTTTGGTAGATAATAACCTATCATGGACTTAACATATCAAACACATCAGTAAACAAGTCAATTCATGTTTATGGCTTCTCAGTAGGATAAGACATTTTCTCCCTGAAAGGCACAGAAAAGTATTTTATAACAGTTACAGACAACACTATTTTGACTACTGTAATACAGCATGGGGTAACTCAAATGATGAAAACATAGCAAAGCTGGCACATCTTCAAAAACAAGCATTTGGGCTAATATCAATAAAGAAACAAAGCAAGGAAATTTAGATTGCAAGTTAAAAATACTACCTATTAAATACCAAATCCGTTTGAGAAAAACCAAATTAATGTACGGGATATCCAATAATTGTGATCCTGAATACTGACAATCACTATTCCAGTATAGGCTACCTGGCAATACTCCCCACCTGTGATCCATGTCTATCAAACAGTATAAAATTCCCAAACCAAATAAGGAATTATTTTAAAAAAGTTTCCAATACTCTGGAACTTTTTTCTGGAACAGTATTCCCGTTGAGATTAGAAATGCCCACTCTATTTCCTTCTTCCAAACCCAATATATCCAGTGGCTTCAGAGATGCAGCTAAAATGAATAAATTCCTTTGTATGAGGGCCTCAAGGTGGATTAGTTCTTAGATAATTGTGTTACCCTCTTTAAATAAAGCCATTACTATTATTATCATTATTATTATCATTATTTTTATTATTATTATTATTATTATTATTATTATTATTATTATTATTATTATTATTATTATTATTATGTTGAGGGCATTTTTTAAATAAAATTTCATACTGTAACTGCAGGTACTTACAACTTCTCCTGGACATTCATGATGTACATGTTGTCATCAATTTTGCAATTCAGCTGAAATGCCTACTTTGTACAACCTTAGTTGTGAAATGGGCATGTCAGATGTTCTGGCTTCATCTAAGTAGAATTGCTTCTTGTTCATACTATTTTTCCTGCTTTGTTCAGTCTGTACTGTATTACATATAAGCTGAAAACATTATATCTATACCTTGTATCTTGCCCCTAATTGCTAAGCCATGAGTTTGCCTGGGCTATAAAATTTGTTGCTACATGCATTGCTGTTATTATTTTTTTTTTTATTGGCTTTAAAGAAATATCCTTGGCAGAACTTCCATAACTACTCCTAATTGGAAGCGAAAGAGGTTTTGGCTTGAAAGGTTATTATTTCCTATTTATTTGGATCTGTCCATATTAATTTTAAGGTTGGTGCAAATACTGTCACTGTGTTCACTATGATTATTGCAGCAGTGCTCACCCATTCAACTCTGAATGCATTAAATTTCAGGTCAACATTCATACAGAAGTTGAGTTAATTATGACCAGACATCAACAACAGATAATACAAAAAACAAAAACAAAAAAAAACCCCCACTAACAGCAAGTTAATAACCTACTTAATTATATAAATTCTTGCTAAACTTATACAAAATTAATTGCTAAGCAGCAATGTATCGATTACCACCATACTAAGGCCTCCCCCATATGAGTTTCCTATTACACTGGTTTTGAAATTAAGGTACTGGCAGGTATGTAGGGATCTTATTTTTTTAAACATTATAAATATGATAATGATTGGTATACATAATGTACGAAGCGCATCAAGTGCTAGGCTAAACTAGATGCACAAATCAATTTCGGGAATTTGGAGAGAAAAAGTGCTAGGGTCGGCAACGAAAAATAGGGACTATCAGCTGATGGGAAACACACTTATTTTGTTAGCCTATTTTGAATAAAAAGCAGGATCAACATTTTAGTTCTATTGATGTTGGTTGAAACGTGATGGCAGCCAAGGAATACTTAAGTTGGTTAATCGAGAGATACATTTCTTTAATAAAATGAAGGTGTTTAATAGTTTTCGCCAACATCATAATATTTTGCTTGATTTCGTTAAAGAATATACTCTGTGCTAAAAAAAAAAATGGACAGACTGATGCTCAGGGCCGCTTTAACTTCAGATTGGGATCCTCCTGCATTCTAAATCAAGTTCAGAACGGGTTTGTCAAAAAAATGTAATTTGCCTGTGAAAGCTCTTATTGTGCTGATGATCTGTGAAAATTTATTTTCATGTTGTTGAAAGACTAGTAAATTATTAAGTATTCATCCCCATGTACAGCCCTAGCAGCAGAGAGGGTGGACCCTACAACTTTGTAGAGACTTTATTTTTGAAATTTAAGGGTTCCTACGAAGGCTGAAAAAAAGTTTTTGCTTTAACAGTAAAAACTTCACTAATTGACCAGATTTTTTCTGATTTTTTCACAATCTGGTCACTACGCGTATGTCGTCCACCCTCTCTGCTGCTATGGTTTTTATCCAAAAATTGTATCAAGTCCGTTACGATATCTTGACCTCGGATCATGTAAATATATTGTTACAAAACCAAAGGGAGCAGCTTGTGCTTTTGAAAAGAAATTTTTAAATTTGTTCATGTCCATGTCCCCAGAACACCAAGTATAATAAATATTTTGCAGCGTATGATTATCAACTCCGTTGAACACAACTAACATGTTACAGTTATCCCTGATCACTTTTGGAATTTGTGTATAACGCTGTGTAACATAAATCACGTCTGTGTTTTTGTGACGGCCTCGTGAAAATATCCGAGCTGGATTGGATTGTTATTCCAGCATGACATCATCGTATACCACGAGGTTATTAATGAATCCATCCAGATCATCTACGGATGGCGCTTCATCAATATCAGTAATAAAGTCTATGACTTCACTGTCTTCATGCAACAATTTTGCGTTCTCATTAAAATCTTTAAGTACTTCGTAACATCGCTGATCATCTACAGATGGCGCTATTAAATACAATTTATCCCACTTCAGCCATCTCATTATTAGATTGAGCAATAATTGCGTCTTTCCACTTCCAGATGGACCTGTTATAATCACTCTGATAGAATTCGGAAGCGCTGGATGGTGCTTTACTGGTTCTTGTTTTCGTGTCGCTGAAAAGTCAATTATATCCATATAATTAATAATATGAGTCTATATTGTGTTCGATGCAGAGCATCTACACCTACTACTGAATTAACGACAATAACAACAAAAAAATAAAAGACGAGAACTTACAGGTAAGTGTGTGAGAAACATTTACCCGGATATAATTATTGTGGTCCAGGAATTCGACTTGATATCAGACTCGATAACCAAGATCAACCAAAACCAGGAGAGTATCCAGTAAAAAAGATTGATCAAGCGTGTCACGTTCATGATGTCGCATATAAAAGTAAAGATTTGCAACAACGACATCTCGCAGATGTGAAATTGATTCACGCGTTAAATTCTATACCTAATAAATCTCTCAGAGAATCTCTCGCTAGCTTTCTAGTAAAAACTGGTATGAAAGGTAAACTAGTGCTAGGGGCTGGTAATTAATTATGTAACTATCATAATGGAATCTGTTTATTATTCCCCGAGAGGATTCTGGAGAGGTAAAGCAGCGATTAGTAAACTCGCCGAAGCAGCAAAAGTTTCACGTGATGTTGCTGCATCATGGTTAGCACGACAGGCAATATGGCAAATCTTCCTAAGTCCACCTAAAAGAATTCAGTACGCGCATTTTGATGTTAGCGTTCCTAATGATTCCTAATGAAGTTCATCAAGCGGATATACTGTTTTTACCACACGATACCATTAAAACACGTAGACGTCAATACATGTATAGATACGCGTTAACCGTCGTTGATGTTGCGAGTAGATATAAAGAAGCGGAGCCATTATCAACAAAGACAGCATCTGAAGTTGCATCTGCGTTTGAGCGTATTTATCAACGTGGTGGTCTACGATGACCACAGTTATTACAAGTTGATCCTGGTAAAGAATTTCTTGGAGTAGTATCATCGTTGATGAACAAGCATAACGTTAAAATCAGACGAGGACATACTGAAATTCATCGTGATCAGGCAATCGTTGAACGATTTAATAGAACACTTGCTGGGCGGTTATTTGGATACCAATATGCAAAGAAAATATCTACTGACCTCAAGGATAGATCTCGTGAATGGGTTGCAAGATTACCGAGTGTGATAGCTGCGTTGAATAATGAAATTACTCGTGCAACTTCCATGAAACCTTCTAATGCGATAAAAAAAAAAAAAAATATACCAATACAACGACGTGAATCTTTCTCTCAACCAGTATTAGGTAATGTAACTGTAAGATATTTATATGAACCTGGCGAACTTGAAGGTGGTAAAAAAAGAGCAACCGATCCTATCTGGAGCGTGACTACACATAAAATTTCTAGCGTGGCAAGATCCACTGGTAGACCTCCAATCTACAGACTAGATTCTACAGCCCCTCAAAGTGGATTTGTACGTGAACAATTGCAAATAATTCCTGAGGATACGCAATTACCACCAAGCTCAATTTTGTAAATGTCCAGAACCTCGACGTCGATTACAATCAAGACAGGTCAGCATCACATTATCACGTGTATGACCGAGATCACTATTAATTCTGTCTACGGTAAATTGTCTTGGATTAAAACACTGTCATGACATATTACAGTTGCAACTTGCGCAATGATTATTTTGTAGTTGTTTTAGTGTTATAATAAATTCAGCATCAAGATCAAAGTCACGTTTATTTTTTTTTTGTCACAGTTTATAACTGACTAATTTTTTTATTGATATCGACATTGTTAGTGATTTCTTCAGTTATTACGTAATCTACAATAACCCTACGCAGTTGCGATATTCTCTTGACTCGAGATACGGCGAGATAGACTAAATTCGACCATTCAATACGATCATCTACAGTCCAGATTCTAGTATCAGCTATAGCTAATCCCTGCGACTAGTGAATTGTTATAGCGTATCCTAACGTCCATGGCGATTTATCCATGTTCAACGCGCTCTCAACAACGTCAACAGCAACCAACACGATATCATTCAAGACAAGATTCTGTACCCTCGGTGGAACCAAGGCACCTGGTATTTCAACTTCAATATTTTGTCGTCGAGTATCTGCTGGGCGATAACACAAAGGTACGGGTAGATCCGGAAACTTTTCTTTATGTAACATAAATAATTTCTTTTGCATTTCATCACGAACTATCTTTCTACTCGCGACTATCAAATCAGCAGGTCTCCATAAAGTCCAAAATTCATTCATAGAAGTTTCTGTAATTACTTTACGCAGTATCTCGCATTGTATTTTATCTGGCTGTAGTCTGATTAATCTTTTAAACTCTTTCAGCGGCTCATCAATAGCTCTATGGTTATCATGTATTTCTTCATAATAATCTACATTATTCTTTAGCCATTCACGTGGAGACTGTCCAACAAAGGGTGGTGGTTGACCATGATCGCCGCACATAATCACAGCAGTATTCTTCAATAACAACCAATCAAGAAATGTTTTTAGTGTTTCTAACGACACCGTGCATATCTCATCCCATATAATATACCTGGGTATATATTTTTCACCCATCCGCGATGGGGTCCATGTATCTCCGCACCATCTAAAGAAACTGTGATATGTACATGATTTTACTCCTCGTTGCTTTATTTCTCTAGCAAGTTTATGTGTAGGTGTCAAAACAATTATATTTGAGGTATTATTCATAAACAAGCTAATCGCACGAGTTGTTTTACCTGACCCTCTACACCCATTAAGATAAACGGTTTTATGTCTAGATACAGGATCATACACAGATGGTGCAGATGACTTTGATATTTGATTGTCATTTTTGTAATATGTCTCCGCAATTTCAACATCGGCAGATTCAGAATAACTAAGTATATTTTCTTGTTTTATCCTCCATGTCCCCCATTCACCATTACCGAATTTTAATAAATCTTTATATTTTTTGTGTACATAAAATGAATCCGTAGCGACTCTGACAGCGTAACGAGGAAATCTGTTTATCATCGATAATAGATTTATCGAAACGTACGCTAGCATCGAAGATCTTAAATGAGTAAACTGCGGTGACTCGCCATCAGTATAGCTCACAATGGTACCTAGTTTTGTTTCATTTGATAAATAAGCATTACATCGGATTATAAATGTGCTTTTCTCCATCGTATCAGCGATTATAAAATAGAGTTCAGCATCGTCCATAATCAATCTTGTACACGCTCGTTTATGATCATGTGATCCTCCTTGAGCAAACTTACCGATTATTTTTCTGCCGAGATCTTTTGCAAGTTTCTCATCGTGTTTAGCTTCAAATACATCAGGTTCTGGCAACCAAACTTGCTTCTGTGAACTATACGATATAATCGCTTCAGTTACTCTCAACGATATTAAAAATCCAGCATCAAGCATATATCGCAATAGTACTATCGGAACCCAACATCGCTCTGAAAAATGTCTTCCGAACCAAATATAAGTAATCGCATGGAGATCTTCTCTAAACTCGAATAATTCTACGTGAGCAAATCCTGTTAAGTCAAAATCTGGTAAATGTCCGTTTATTGCAACCCTGGTCATGTCATGTGTAGGATGTCCGAATCTCTTAAAGTATTTAGAACATTCTCCATATCCAAGAAAACTCCCAGGATAACATGCTACCATATCAACCGAGATAACATCACTATAATCGTATTTGGTGTTCCATAATCCACCGTGCCCATATTCTATACCACTTTTCTTGACATCTTCAAGAAATTCCGATCGTGTCGTTTTCCATGAATTTTTCTCCTGAGCGAAATGAGCAGCGACTGACGGAACAATAAAACAGTTATTCAATAATTGTCTAACTATGACATCATCAGAGGTATATTTCAGTGCAAGATGTTCCATTTCCTCATGGAGAGATTCTGTACGATAAATATCACCATTAGGTTGTACAAATTGATCATAATGATTATATTCCGAACTCTGAAATAACCAAACAGAAACAGGATCGGTTTTACTAATATTCTTGATAAAATCAAAGATATCACCGTCATAAAATTTAACCTTTCTATCTCGTGGAAATATTGTTACTGCAGCAGTCCATGCATGCGCGTTATGATCAATAATATCTATCGAAGTCCCTCTGGATTCATATTTCGATTTGTACAAAATCTCTCCCGTTAACGTCTTTACTGTTATTGGAAATTTTAATAGCTTTCCCAGCTCAGCAACGTCGCTGATAGACGCTCCGGTATCTTTAACCGACTCTGCCCATGTATTTATTTTTTTACGTCTTAAATCAGTTAAACCATTACCACGTATCGCGTTTGTAAAGTGTTCTGTAACTCGCTCAGCTACGCAATTTATCCTCGTTGATGCTGTCAACGGTGATGACAATTTCATCGGTTTGAGATCCCCAACATCAGGTTTATTATTCAGCGGAAATATTCCATAGACAACCGCAGTTACAGGGTACGATCGCTCATAATACGGTTTATCTATACCAGTTAGTATTCCTGGTTTAGATTTATTACTCAAGAAGATATTATTTCCTGACTGCACGCGGACGGGATCGCGCTTGTCACGAATAATCCAAATATCTTCTTCCGTATTTACAATAAATTTTATTAAAATAAAATATTTTGGATTATCAAGGTGGTTAATGATTACTCTTCCTCGTTTGTCATTCATCGTATTAGAAACATTTTCAACTCTGAATGTTGACCATGCATGAACTGCACCATCGTCACGAAATTCCTTCTTGGCCTCACGGATACGTTTAGTTATATCCGCATTCGTTAAAGCTAGATCTTGCATCGAAATACTAAATTTATACTCGGGTAGTCTGTCAAGATCGAATCTGGTTGCGTAGGGTTCAATCACGGATAATTCTTCCATATTATAATTAAGGCAAATATATATTTAGTTGAACATTAATCTTTTGTATATGATTCAACCAAATCACTGCAACTGGCTAAAAGTCGGTTATACGTCTCCGTGTAACAGAATATGCGTGAATGAATACTGTAGTTATCATATGCAATGCGTCATAAATGGGAGTCTAGGACCAAAACCGTGTATTGTGTGTAGTGCTGGAGTGCGAGGAAGGACTCTACTGTGTGCGCAATGCGGTGGTAAAAAATACAGAGAGTTGAAATGATATTACGATAAAAAATATAACACTGACTCTCCTATAAAAACCGAAGAAGATTATCTGGCTAGATTTTCTAAAAACAATGATTTAGACAAATAAATATTATATATATAAATGGAACAAAATGAGTTTGTGTCACATCCAATCATTACTAATTATGAAGCATCTCGTAATAGCATCATCAGGAATTGCAGGATGAAAAAACCAGTCGGTAGTGTTATCAATACTGGTTATCTTGCGTTTACTACTAATGGCAAGAAAAAAAGATATTTATCACATAGATTTACCTATGAGTGTTGTTTTGGATTGATCAAAGATGGGTATGTGGTTGACCACATTAACGGCGATAAACTTGACAACTCACTTGGAAATCTACGAATCATCACGCAAAGTGAAAACTGTAAGTTTGGAAACACTGGCGGCGTACGATTTGCAAGACCTGTTAAATCTGTAAATGCAGATGGTGAAGAAATTGTGTTCAAGTCAATTAATTCTGCTGCCAAATATTTTGACATAGTACCACAATCGGTACAATACGTGGCAGAAAATATATATAAATCTTCCTTTTCGAAAAGATTTACACAAAAAATAAGATTTCAATACGTTTAGTCTACCGTATTTTTAATGTTACCAAATGATTACTTGATACCTACTGAAATATAATGGTTGGGATACAATATGAGGTATCCACAATGCCAAACATATCCAAATCTATGATACCTACTGAAACATAATGGTTATGTTAATTTTCCCACGGATTTTGTTTAGCTATTATCACAGTCAATGGTCCATCATTGTCGCTGTCATTTTCATTCGTATTTTCACTCGTATTTTCACAATGCTCTCTTAATTGTCTTATACGAAAGTTCATAATCTTTCTCTGTTCGTATTCATGAGATAATTCTAGCTTGATTTTGTCAATAGCGTTTTAGAGAGGTACAAACAATTTTACTTGATCATCAGTGACAGTTGCCAGTGACTTTAACATTCCTTGCTGGATAATTTTCATGAATTTATAATCAGCGGATAGCGTGAATCTGTTCTCGTTCTTTCGTTGTTGTAATGAATCAAAATCGCATAGAATCTTTTCAGCATTAAGACTGTCAGATACATTGATACCGTTATGTTGTAATTTTTTAATCGCAGAAACAATAACATTGATATTTTCAAAATTCATTATATAATAAGTGGTTATTTAATATAAAAAAAATATTAGCCCTCATGACTTTTTTTTTGTCAGGGAGCTGTTTTTGTGTGATATATGGTTATATACAATGAAGATAATGGTTATATACAATGAAGGTGATATGTGGTTATATACAATGAAGATAATGGTTATATACAATGAAGGTGATATATGGTTATATACAATGAAGATGATGGTTATATACAATGAAGGTGATTATGATATATACAATGAAGATGATGGTTATATACAATGAAGGTGATTATGATATATACAATGAAGATAATGGTTATATACCATGAAGGTGATTATGATATATACAATGAAGATGATGATTATATACAATGAAGATAATGGTTATATACCATGAAGATAATGGTTATATACAATGAAGGTGATTATGATTATATACAATGAAGATAATGGTTATATACAATGAAGTTGATTATGATATATACAATGAAGATGATTGCCTTTTCTCTACTTGTGAATAGAAACTAGCACATGCACCCCTAAATATCAAATCCGTAGGGTGCAAAACTGACACCTACTACGTGTTGACACGCGGGTAGGTATACTAATTTCTATTCACAAATAGACTAGGGCTCGGCCAAGGCCCCCAATAGATTATAAATCTTGGCCTAAAATCGCCTCCCGCAGACAATTTGTCTTTCTCGGGTTTTGAACCATGGACGCCAGGACGAGAGTTTCTACGCGCTATCAATTGAGCTATCTGATCTTGTTATAAATATATACTAAAAAAGTTAGTATGTGTTTACCAATAACCTATTTCCTAAAAACTACAGTAACAAAAACCACAATTTTCTGTGTAAAATGGGATTTCTAGTTTCCAAAAAATATATATAATTCTGTATAACATTGAGTCTATGCGTAAGCCGTAACCAAGGATATTGATTTAGTCATAACGGATGTTCTTAAAATAACTTTACGCGGTAATCGGCTACACATACACAGCCGTTATGGAATAATCAATATGCAGCCCAACCTTCTAGATAATAGATTTCGATTGTGCACTGTGCGCGGATTTTATGTAAACAAAGAATACAGTATTATAGACAAGCACTATACATCCGGATATTTTTTTTTTGTTATGATAACGCATTGAAAACGCATTATGATAACGCTCTATGAGCGTACATACAGGTTTATATTTAATTCTTCATTTCTTGTGTCCAGAATGCGATTGCATTGGTCTGTAAGTTTAAAGTGTATCTTTGATAATAACGGATTATAAACTCGCAGGTACACGGGGTTAATTGGCTCTGATACAATTAACCAACCGGGAGGGGAGGATGGACTAAAACTGAATAATATATACCCTTGCTGGGCCTGGCTAGACTTAGAAAGATCTATCTGATAGCTACCTTCAATAACATCGCATACCAGATTGACTGCAATAACTGATGTTATGTTTACAATGCCTGGCGATGTATGACGTCCGGCACTAAAAGGGTTGTTATTGTGTTTTAGTATAACCGGTAGTGGGGCTATTTGTCTCCATGATTCAATTACTCCCGGATAATATTCTTCAATAAGATCATTTAATGATTTCTTCATTTCAGCGTTATTTAAATCTGGTATAACAAATGTTTGTAAATCTTTTTCTGTTATTTTATAATGATTAAGAAATAATTGCATCAATGTTGGATTTGTGTAAATACTATCGAGTTTAGTCGTAGTGTTTATAATGCTTCGATTGACGATGTATAAATCGAATAAGATCCCATTTAAGTGTTTTATTGACTCGATTATTTGCTGCTTTACGTTATCGTTGTAATGTTGTGATAATGAAATAAGTAAATTTCTTAAATCATTAAACGTTTTATCGTATTCAGGTTTAAGAGTATCTAAAAAATGTTTAATAAATCCTACATCAACAATATTTCGATCCTGCTCTATTGGCGTCCTGATAACTGTAAATGCTGATCTAGTCATCTTGGGAATTCTTTTACCGTCAAAATCGATAAAGTGGTATGTATTGTTGTTTGAATCTTATTCAAATAATATATATCTCCATGGATTTTTTCCTCGATATTCTGGATTTTTAATGAATTTTTCTTCACTCGTTTTAAATTCATTTTTAGTTGGTTCTGAAACTCCATTATAAACAGGTGCAACTTCAGGCCATCCTAACACTGATCTAATCGAACTCTGATAAATATCTACGAGGTAATCAGGAGAATTTATTTCAATCACCGCTGATAATGTTGGTTCGTAAGCAGTAATCGCTATTTTGGATTCTTCCCCTGTGATAGATTTAATTCTGCGTTCGAACTCATCATTAATCTCGTCTATTTGATAACTACCCGTTGTAATTCCAACAACTTGCCAATCAGGTGTTCCATCTGGTTTATTTTATTCGCAAATACCAGTGAATTATTTACTGGTTGTCCACCAAATGGTTTTGATCTAATATTAGGCCAGCTATGATAAACTCGAAGCTGCGCTAATGCAATTTCCTTTGCTGGAATTGCGGTTGGAAAGTTAACGCTAAATTCAGGATTGGTTGAACTTAATGATATCATAGTAGTTTCTGACGGCGTTGGATTAGCTACGATCTGCTGAAGTAATTCTAACGATGACATTATTGTTATCGTTATCATTTAATTCTCCATCTTTCCGCTATTGTCACTAACGATTATGAATGCTTCATCGTAGGTTTTCATTATCGTTACGAACTCCTCATCAGATATTTTACCATCACTGAGATACGCCGAAAGATACGAGCATAATTTAATGTAGGCGGTTGTTGCTGTGTGCAATTTCATTATGTACTCGTTTAATTTATCATTTGTACACGTAGATATTTTCTTAGCGATAATACTGAAAATATCTGCACATGTTGTTGCCGTTGAAACTATAATTGTTACAACTCCAGGCGCTGTCATCGTTATTGTTGATAGTAATAATCCAGTTCCAGCAATAACAGCAGAAACCGAGTATACCATTATATCAATAACAACCATACGTCGCCGATATTTTTTTACCTTTATCGTGTAATCGTCGATGATATTTTTTAGTTTGGTTTGACACTCACATACTTGAGCGTATCTGTGACGTTGAACGTCGATAAATGACTTATGATTCATTATATTTATCTAGATAACTAATTGAGGAGTTTCACATACAACTTCCAAGCACCACCAGTATGACGCTCTTGTTAATTTTTTATCAGATGCTTCCAGCAGAAATGTTTCTTCCGCATCTTTATTTATTATGACGGATACAACTCCAGAAAAAGTATCGTTTGAATAACGCCATGGAAATGTAGTAAATATATTAAATTTTGCACTACTAAATACGGACAGTCTGTATACGGCAGTGACTTCTGCGGTGTGTTTGAGATTATTATCTTGCAGTGTCCATACTCCTAATCCTGATGTTACTGTGTATACTACGTTGAAGATCTGCTTGTGAGGAATTTTAATAAGATTCGTTTTTTCAATGATATTAGGAATTCCACTAACAATATCGTTGATTTTCATGTTAATGTCGGTAAGTTTTATGTCAACGACTGGTGGATTTCCAAAAAAGTCATTAATAGATCTGTTTACATTTCTACGAAAATTTAGAAATGTTTGTACATGATTAATATAATCAGCTCTAAATGTAGCAATTCCATCATTGATTGTCGTTAACGAAGTCGTTATTGGAATTTCTTTATCGTCGACGTATTTCTTCGTTGCAGCGTCAAAATCTGTTTCTGGTGTTCTGAGATTATTAATACCATTATTATTCATCTCTAGAAATGCACGCATTATACCACCGCGCACTGACACGTACTTGATTCTTGATCATCGACGTATTTTTTTGTTGTAGCATCATTATCCGAGGTTGGATCTCCAAGATGTGTAATTTTTCTTCTTGACATAATAATGTCACCGGTAAATACATCACCAGTTTTCTTAACATAGTCGTTAACCGATTTACCGGAATCCTGTATTTTACCTTGATCAGTAAAAGTAACGATATTATTAACAACCGCGTTGGGAATTCGTATAAGTACATCTGTAGTTGTATGTTACTCGTTTTTAATCGTCCTTGTTTGTCCTGAAAAACGACGACTTCATTTTGATCCACACTTGTGATATTTAATAAATCATCGATTTCATTTCTGAACTGATCAAGAGTTGCATATTTAGATAAATCGATCTTCTTCTTATCTTTGAGAGTAGATCTTCCATAAATATCTACCATTATATTTACTGATATTTGTTTAAGTGTTATGACGTAGTGTAGTGAACGCGTGCACGACTTTATGAGGTCGAGCTGTTGATTTTGATACAGCATCAAGCACAGCGAGGGTTTCACGACTGCATATTGGAGGATCAGTTATTTTTTGTGTTGGTAGCGTTGAATACCAGATTGGAATATCGCCGGTAAGGTACTCTAAAAATTCTTTTGGTGGTGCTAATCCATTCGAATCGAAATAAATAATTCCAATTGGATCAATTGCATATCCGACCCAGTGCGTGCCTGGGACAGAGTTTTTATCGAGATTAATGATACCGGTTTCTAAATCGCTAGAGATTTTAGGTAGTTGATCGCGCATAAAAACACCTCTGAAATTTTTTATTTTTAATTGCTTAGCAGCATTAAGTAAATCAAAATTGGACATGGGTGATATTAGTAAACTGTCCTTGGTAATCTTAGACCCTTTCCGTACCACGAATACGGGGTTCCTGGTAGTCTTAAACCGCTTCCCCTTTTTTTGATTCCTTGTCCGGTTGCTTTCTTTAACGCCATTCCAGCAGCTGTTCCAACAGCACCTAGCGCAGCTGCTTTTGCAACAGCTGGGGCTGCAGCTGCTATTAATGCTGGTATAGCTGCGAGAAGTGGAAATATACCACCCGATTTAGCAATATCTTTGATGGCGCCCGCAGAAAGATTAAGTTTGACGCCTTTATTTGATTTTTTAGCTTCATTGAAGTTTTTGAACTGACGCTCGGTCAACGATAGTTTATTTGCACCGGTCATCTGTTCTCGCTTTAGCGATATTTTTATTCCACAGTTATTTTTTGATGCTGATTGCAGCTTTTTAATCTGACCAGGAGTCAGACTCACACTAACGTGATGATATGACATTATTAATATTATGAACGATCTAATTACATGTTTATTTACATATTTTCTACTGGGGCATCAATAACTCTCATTCGTCCACCAACACCTTCGAGTAACATCGATTTATCGCTGAGAATAACAGCAATTGCTCTGTAATTAGGGATTTCTATAATATTTCTGTTAACACGAGCTCGAAAGATTATGTCAACGACCGATTGTCTGGTTAAATCTAAATGTTCTAGTGAAAAGTAATAAATCGGGTATAAAGTTGTAAAATCTAGCTGCGATATTTGTAAACCAGTATCAATATTTTGATCACGTCCCATGAACGACATAAGACGATGATATGCACGTGCTACATGATTATTTCCAAAATTCAGTAATATATCTTCGGATGGTTCTTGATGTCCATTTATCCTCAGAGATATTTCAGAAACACCAAGAGTGTCGAATATCATTGCACTACTTTCTTGATTATTTAATCGTGCAGCACTTTGAAAAGCAATAAATATATGTCGTGGTGCAGAAACACCCTGCTGAGAGGCTATTTGCCATGTAAATAAACCATTAATATTACCCTGGATAGCATCTGTGGTCATTGTTAACCATGACAACGTTGATTTACCACCTTGACTCATAAAAGTAAGTAACCGATCTTCTTCAGGTATTGTTGGAGTCATCACTGGCATCCACAGGGGAAGTTTTGTTAGTTCTACTTTACCATCATCAGCATCGGGTCGCCATATTGCATCATTGTCTGTGCCTTTTCGTACAAGTACAACAGTATGTTTGGCTCCGAAAATGACTTTTCTGATATTTCTACAGAATCCAAAAATATGTGAAAGTGGAATCGCACATGAAAATCTTCTCCTATTACCGCTTAACATCGCTCGACGTGTTGCAAATCCTATGTTGAAATTTGCATTCATCAATAATACTGCAGGGGTTTCTGCCGTTCCTGCAGCATTTCTTACATTACCTATAGTTACGTTTCTGTTATCAGGAAAATTGGTTGTATCCTTTGCAAACATCATTGACGGGCCAGCCGATCTTGAATAATCGTCGCTGTATCTTGCTAAACCCAATATTGTTGTAGCAGCGTCAACGTCTTTCTGAATTGATTCAATATTTTTTCCGTCAATCATGTACGTAGCGCTGTCAAATAACGTCATAATACCATTATTAACAAAACCAACCCTAACATCAGCTCCATATGGTGCTGGTGCTGCAGGATTAGCGCTATTTAAAATTTCACCTTCTACTTCAATAAATGCCTCAGCGGGTAGGAAATATCTACTTGTATCCTGAACCTGTAGTTCGATTCGTCCACGCTGATCTGGAATTCGTGCGTCGTAAGGATAATACTGATAATCGCGCACAGATTCATCTTTGAGAACTGGTGCGTCCATGTCAAACGCGGGGTCAGATATGCGCTTAAACATCTTTATTATTATCGTCTTCGTCTAACACGAAGACCACTTCCTGCTATCAGACTAGCGGTTATATTTTTTTCCTTTTCCGACATCGGACATCAGCCAACTCCGCTAGTTTTTGATTAGCGGCTTGATTTATTATTTTACTTACACTTGCGGGCATCACTTCAGTGCTAGCCAATTTCACAGGTTGAGGTCGGGTCGCTTGTGGTCTGCGTATTAATCTTGATAGTCTATCTTTGATTGCTGAGAATGCTTTGCTAGCAATATTACCAACAGCGCCTATACCTTTTTCACGAACAACATCAATAGCTTTCATGCCCAGTTGCTTTGCAATCGGTATTGCTTTTGGGGCTATTCTTCTAAACAGACCCTGAACAACATCACCTAGTCCATCTCCGTAGGTCGCTTTGTATACTGGTAATCGTGAGTTTATTACCCTGACCATGGTAGGTCCACGAGTATTGTGTATGATCATATTATTATTAAGTGACTTTATAACTAATTACATACTTAGTCACTATGATAATCATCGACGATTTCATTAATGAGAGACCGATATACATTAATATCCATAACACCGCCACTAAATAATCGTTTGCAAATATCAGCTGCTTCATTAATGATTTCTGGGGAATTATTACCAGCTCGTTTTCCTCCAATGAGACTTTCTAATCGATCAACATCAGCAAGGACGTTATTGGGGCAAGTAATAAGACCACTTCCTAGACCACTTCCAGTTGCGCCAGGAGAGGTGTCTGACGGCCAATATTCTCCTTCTTCCTCAATTTTTGTTTGGATTGGTTGTTGCTGTGTTTGTGATTTTGGAGATAGAATTGGTATTCGTGATTTTGGTGGTGCTTGTGATTGTTTCATTTTTTCTTGTCGTTCTTGTTCTCGTTGTTGTCGTTCTTGTTGTTGTTGATATTGTTGTTGTTGATATTGTTGTTGTTGATATTGTCGTTGTTGTTCTGGTGGTAATTGTATAAAGGAAATATAAATATCTGTTGCATGAATATACTCAATATATCTTGGATCACTATTTCTAGCCTGATCAACGTCATAGTGTATGCGAAATATTCATTTGTACCAATTATCGCGACTTATAGGTTTATCAGCATATTCAGGTTTTAAATACCGTTTTCGATCATTGAAACTTTGCACAGCAAGTATAGCTAAATCTCCTGAACCTTTAATATTTTTAATATAATCAATAGCATCTTCGATAAATTTGTCATTTATGTTAATTCTTTCTTCTTGTTCTGGTAGACGTTCCTTTATATCACCTATTTCAGCACCTTCTGCTTCAGCACCTTCAGGTTGATCTTCATCCTCAGGTATTTCCGGGACTGGCATCGCAGCAGCTATTTCGCCTGGAAGTTCACGTAAAATTTCTTTTGTCTTTTTTGTTCTTCTTGCTATTTTTCCAGTTGCTTCAGCGGTTTTCTCTAACACAGGTAGAATACCTTTAGTAGTCTCAGTGATAGGTTTAAATAATTTTTTTGTATCCTCCTCAAATTCAGCTTGAGATTCCTGACGCGATTGTAATTGTTGCTTAACAGAATCACGAACAGGTAGATATTTTTAATTGCCTCTAGTCGCTCTCGAGCTAATTTAGCTGAGTGTGGTTCTTCAATACTCATTATTGATAATATCTATAATGGCTGTTTAATTTATAGCAGCAAAGAGGGTGAACGACATACGCTTAGTGACCAGATTGTGAAAAAATCAGAAAAAATCTGGTCAATTAGAGAAGTTTTTACTGTTAAAGCAAAAACTTTTTTTTTCAGCCTTCGTAGGAACCCTTAAATTTCAAAATTAAAGTCTCTACAAAGTTGTAGGGTCCACCCTTTCTGCTGCTGCCCTCCACCATTTTGATGAGTGTCCCCTTATCATACTTCTATTACAAACTGTAAACTTTCTGTTGTTGTTGTTGCTGTTGTTGTAGAGTTTAACGCCATTTTTCAGCACAAGAAAGGCTATACATGGTGGCCAGTATAATTGGTGAAGGAAGAACCCTGGAAAACCCAGGGAAGAACCACCGACCCACGAGAAGCTACTGGCAGGCTTTCTCACGTGCCCACGTTAGCCGAGCCTGAGACTCGAACTCACGCAGACATAGGTGATATGGCAGTGATCCGTAATGGTGAGCGCTTTAGACCACTCGGACAATCGGGGCTCCGTAAACTTTCTGTAAAGTGAAACATGTGACCAGTGAATGGGGAACAGATTGCCTAGGTTACCCATAATTAATGCTCAACTGGCTTTTAAATACCTGTGATTCTACTGGTAGTAGGACAGACATGTGGAAATTTATTTTCATTTTGTTCAAAGACTAGTAAATTATTAAGTATCTATCCTCATGTACACCCCTCCACCCTTATGATGAGTGTCTCCTTATCATACTTCTATTGCAAACTGTAAACTTTCTGTAAAGTGAAGCACGTGACCAATGAATGGGGAACAGATTGTGTAGGTTACCCGTAATAAGTGACCACTTGGCTTTAATATACCTGTGATTCTACTTGGTATTAGGACAGAACACAATACCGTTTTACAGTTGAAATCTACCACTTTTGATTTACCTTTCATTTAAAAAAAAAAAAAAAAAAAAAAAAAAAAAAAAAAAAAAAAAAAAAAAAAAAAAAAAAACTGATGAAAAACAAAAGGTATTTGCACACATTACACCCATGCATTGCAGAAACCAGCCAGAACCAGTTATTCGTTACTGGAACTGTTCCAGCAGTTGCTGCAACCATTGCAATGATGCATGAAGAGTAATGGGATTAAAGCTAACAACAACAACAACAACAAGCTGTTAATAGATTACCTTACTGTTGTAATCTGGAGATTGTAGGTCAAATGTGGGATTTTTTTTAGGTACTTGTATGATGAGTAATAAAGGGATCAAACATGGTCTATGAGGGCTTGATAGTCTTTGATTAAATATCGGCTTTCCTGTGGCGAAGGTGAGATAGAAAAGAAAACCTGACCAAAAACCTACTTACTTACCATCACTTAAGTATTTTGATTTTTTGGGGGTCTTGTTTAAATTGCTATGTATGTTGTTGTTCAATACATTTCTAGTTCAAGTTTGATGTATCATAATTGAACTGTCTCTTGCTCACACTTACACTAGTGTAATACAACAATGGCTAAACCTATTAAGTGACACCTACGAACAACATAAAACAATCTTACGACAAACTCTATAAAGCAAGACACAGATGCTAATGAACATCAACACTGCCGATATTGATCAAGCAATGATGATTAATGGTCAGTTATCTGACCTTGAAAATTTATAGACAGCACCACCACTACCGGTCCAGCAGCTGATATACACATATAAAAATGTACATTCCAAAGTATGTTTTGGTATTGATCATGGAATTAAAATTTGGTTTAATAACAATTCCTCAGTCGAGAAAAGAACTAAAGAAAATAAATGCGACGATTTTGGGACAAAAGAATGAGCTGCTTGAAAGGTTTGCATGTTAACGTGCATCTTTTAACACATGTTACACAATGTTATTAATGAAAGCGAAATCAGAAAATCTTCAGAAAAAGGTTGCTTATAAAGTTATTTTACTATCCTAATGTGGTTCGGTGATAGAGAACACTCATCAATAAACCAAGGCCAAGGGACTAATTTGCAAAGAAAGTGTAATTTTATCTCCGTAAAGTGAAATATTAAAGATTTTAAACACTGTTGTACTCTTCGAACGGGAAGAGATGTCAAGTTTATTTCAGAAGGACTTCAAAGTTACACCAGCTAAACAGTTTACATAAAAGTGAATGCATTTTCCCACTATGCTCCTTTTTACTTTTAAATTGTTATATTGATGTACAGATTAGACTTCCAATCAGATATAAATTAATATATTAATATCATATGTTTACTGAGCTGCTCATTTTTAAAATTTGAAATGTCTGGCTAGACCTCTCAATATGTACTCTTTTAGTACTTATGTTTCTGTCATTTAAAACTACCCAGGCACACTATAACACATATTCAGCATAATTAAAGAAATGTTAACCTCACAATTCAGTCTAGGAAGTGTTTTGGTGAATATGAAAGTCAATGGACAGAACATATAGCACGGAGTTTGCCAAATCATTTAATGTCATAAATGTGAAGTCTGCACCTATTGAACATGAGGTGGTCACTCAACAGAGGTACATGGAGAACTTAGTGAATTCAGTACAACCCTACAGACTTGTGGTCTCCAAAGATCTTTCATTTCTGGTTGTGTCAACTGACGGTTTTGTAAATATAACTCACACTGTGGAAGGTATGTCCATATTAGTCAAAGGATTAAACAATGTCACCGCTCTATGTGCCATATTCAAAACTTAAAAGTAGACATCTATTTCCCCAGAGGGAGAGTCACTCCTTGATAAAAACCATGACCATCTTTTTCAAATTCAAGGATAACTTTTTTGCACTGATGCACAGAAATATATTTTGTGCGTACAGTCTATAACCTTCAAGTTATGGGCATCAAGTACTCTGACTTTTATAGGAATGAAACATTCAGAACTGAAATGGTCAAAGAGTTTAAATTTTTAAGAAAATCCCATTTAAATCGGAGCTTCTTGACAAACATTTTTATAAGCCATATTTGAAGTGAATGCTCATCATTGCATCTCTAGCCAATATATTCTGAACTCAAATAAAAGACCTAAAGAACAACTATTTTACTCCTATTCATTTCTAGCACATCCTTTTCAAAACCATGACTGCAAGCAAATAATATAATATACACATATATTGGATAAATATCACTCATGTTTGTTTAGAAACAATACCAGTTCTAAAATTACACCACATAAAACAAATGAAAATTATTTCTGATGGCAATTTCGACTCCATACTAGTCAAGGGATTTGTTAAAATTTGAATGTTCTGACTAGACCTATCATTCTTTCAATATGTACTTTTACTACTTATTTACCTAGTCACACAGCAACACATACTCTACATAATTAAAGAAATTTTAATTTCTTAATTCAATCTAGGAAGAGTTTTCTTTGTTTATGATCGAAGGTAACTACAAAGGTAATCCGACTGATGGACCAGTAGTGGTGGTGCCATCTAGGTAGTAACAATAACTTGCTACTATATACCATTGGCCATCAGGACCTGGAGGAAAACATTGCTTTACTTGAAATATTTTGAGATCGGAAAAAATAAGAAAGTCAATTTAATATGATTTCATTGATTTCTTTTCATATTTGAAGTACAGCAGATTCAATGCTGTGACAAATAATAGTTTCAAACATAGGGCAATTTTGAGCGCATGGGAACTGGAGTCAGAGCTTCTGATTTTTTTTAATAAAAAGTCACCAGCCCTGGGCCAGTGTCTGAAAAATGTTTTTATGGGCACTGATACCCCAACTACAACTGACTTTGGTATCCCTAGACATCCATCACATTTCAATCAACTAAAGTGTATGTAAACGAACTTGCAAACGCATCCACTTGTTTGTGTCAGAATTTGAGTCCATCAGGAAATGTGTGTGTGTGTGTGTGTGTGTGTGTGTGTGTGTGTGTGTGTGTGTGTGTGTGTGTGTGATTTACCTTTTCAATGTAGCTTTAACATTTCTGTCATATTACTATGATGTCTGCAGTGTGGCAGTTTATAGTGATGTCTAGCAATGAGGCATTATGCCAAAGACAAATAGGATCACGTCCCACCCAGTCACATTCTCCTGACACCAGGCCAACCAATCCAAGCACTAACCTCTTAATGCTGAGCGCCAAGTGAGGCAGCTGCTATTACCATTTAGATAAGTCTTAAGTATGACTCAGCTTGGGTTCAAACCCACTACCTCCAGCATCTGAGGCAGATACTCTAACCACTTAGGCCACCAGAATGGTCTCCATCAGAAAACACAACTTCAGAGTAGGCATAGTCAGACTAGCAAGCATACTTTAGTCTATGGAGAAGTGGCAATATGGGCTGCCGAGTGTGAGAGATATTCTTGAAAATATGGCATCTAGTTACCCTGTCAGTCAACCAGGGTACATGCTACTCAACACTGTTTATTTTGTAAGAAGGACCCATACAGCATCAATATCAGGGTGGACACCTTACATTGTATTATTGGGATTAAGTGTAAAAAAATGCCCACTACTTACAACTAAAATTGTACTGATATTTTTCTGACATGTGAGAAACCTTATCATTCTTGGCACCACAGACACTCATTTTTCGTTGCTTACAATTTACCGACAAATTATATATAATAACCCATCTGTTATTTGGGTGTAGGATAAAATCCCCACAAAGAAATAAAGGATACGACATAATCCCCTCCTCCAGAACATGTTTTTTAACTTTTTAAACCATCAGAAATATACTAGCCAATTTTAAGATGGGATAGGGGAAAAAAAGATACCGGAAATATTAATATTTAATTTAATTATGGAATTTTATGTTTATACAACAATATTATGACTCAGATTTTATGTACTTCACAAAATAAGTCAAATACAGTACACTCATTTCTTAGTCCATCTCTATTCTAGGAATTCTCTATTTCCAATGGATGTGGTACAATTTAAAAACGCAAGTGTTAAAGAACAGCTGAAGGAATTAATGCAATGGATTAAAAGTGTGTGTAATGCTGCTTTTAAAAGTGAGGTGAAAAACATGTGCGTGCAATAAGTCCTGATATCATTAGGCATTTTAATCTCCTAATCTGTTATAGTTAGGATCTAACATTTAACACGCACACAAAATTTATCTACTCAAAGGAGGCCCACACTAAGCTTCAGAATCAAATGGTCCAAGGCAACACAAAAAGATGAATATTTGTGTTGGTTTAAAAACAAAGTTTGAAAGGGGATAAACTTATACTGGGGGAGGGAATTATGTCACGTATTTTACTTTTAGGGGGTGGGAGGTGGGTGTTATCCTGGGGTATTTTATCTGCACCCGATATTATTTATAGGTAAACTGCCCTACGCTAAGCAACGGTACGAGACCCACACCCACCCCTATAACGGTGTGGCATTTTGCAGTATCTCCAGCACCTAAATTGCATGTAGATTCAATCAAAAACCAATCTTTAATCTACAGTATGCACTCTGTCTAAGAATGATGCAAGTCACTGTGAGCTATTTTGGCCCAGTTTGCAATAGGAGTTAACGTTATTGACGGATTCCACTACAAGCAACAGTCACATTCAATTAAATTGCATGATCAACCAACCTCTTCCATACTTTGGAATATTCATCCTACTGGCTACACTGCTAGATCCATGTTACGTCTACAAATCCCTGTATTATATCTGCAGTAGTTACAATGTGCTTTGTGCAACGTAACTGCAAACCCGCGATTATTTTTGAGACTATCGAGACAGATTGTCCGGAAGCTGACTAAGCCTATATATAAGCATGAGCATTCCGCTCGAAGGTATCACTTAGGAGGTTAAACCAAGAAGTGTGCAAAATATCGAGCTAATACGTGGGGCTATGCTATTCATTATCTATGGTTACGATTCGATACGCAAGAACGATGATGATCAAAACTGACCTAAAAATCTATTTTAGTGATATAAACATACACGCTATCAACAAAGATATACGTAGTATACATGATGTCGCCGAAAGGTTGCACCGTGAATATATATAAAAAAAATTAAAATGTAAAGATCTACTTATCCTTTTAAATAAAGCTGACTTAAAATTAAGTTTTAACCTTATTACTATGTCATTTATATATATCAAGTGGCTAATACACTTTTATTTTTACAGAAACAGTAGAAAATCTTGTTTGACTTTGGGCGACATTAGATATATGCTTTAGGCGACCGCGGTCGCCTAAGGGTTGCTCGTATGTCGACCAAAGGTTGCATTTTTGCTTTTATATATATATATATATATGTGTGTGTGTGTGTGTGTGTGTGTGTGTGTGTCCCACCACACAGGTAATCATTGAGTTTAAGGTACAAAAGATCTAAACACAATACGGGGCAAAGAGATTGCGCTTTTTCTCTCCAGTTATTAATAATTGCTTATTCTTTGTAGAACTATGACGAACCCGAGTGTTAATCATATCACCTCTTTCAAAAAACTGGCAAGGCTGTATTGTATTTTAATCAATAATAATGGCGCCACCCGAACATAGATAAAAATGTCCAACCCAATGGCAGAATTGAAGCGTGTTCCCAGCGAAAATACTGCCAGTACATAAATCGGATCATATTAGCTTTCATTATATTATAATGAACGTTCGTAAATAATAATATACAAACTCATTTTTTGTTTTCAGGCAATTGAACATGAGTGTGCCCTCCTCATTTTTCGGTCGGGTCTCTCCACTGCTGCAGAACAAAATCTTGTGATTGTTATTATTCAGTTTTTCAATTTTATATCGTCATTATTAGAGACGAAATTCATCTTTTCAGTTTTATTAGACACATTAAGAAAACTGGTTTTTTCATGTGTGCACAAGACAAAGATTCCTATCCTTTTAGGTTAGGTACATGAAAACTTTCGTATTGGCAGTCATAAGTTCACATGTCACCTGGATCGTTCCTTACGTGTCCGTATTATGTATGATGTATGCTGAATGTCAGCTTGCTAAGATACTGAGTGGGACAGGTCATGTATGCCAGAAGATAGATCGTATATTTGGTTCAGTATGAAACTTTTGATTGAGAGTGTGGAGAACTCCTGTTGTGAAACGTCTGACAGACTGGCATATGTTAGATGATTAATCTCTCATTTTACCCGTCATAGATCCAAGCAGGGATACAGAGACATTGACAGAGAGTGAGATGGATTAAGTAAAATAAACCTATGGTTTTTACTAATCTACCATCACAGTGGAAGAGAACAAGACAGGGGAAGGGGCCTTCGGACGTTTTAATATTGAAAAATGATATGCATTTTGAACCTTATTACAGATCTATAAGAAAACGCACAACAATGCAATAAACAGATTACAAAATATATCTGCCGTAAAGCCAAGGAATGTACAGCATGACTTGGCAGAATATTGGATCATTGTCTTACTGCAGTAGTGTAACAATATACAAAAGAAGTATATAGATATAATTACATACCTGGTTCCTCTAAGGTTACTTGGTGTATGTCAAATTTATGGTTTCCATCCGGGTCCTATTCGTCTTTCTGTCTCTAATGATTTCCACGTGTTTTGTCCGTTATGACACATAAAAGTGAAAGCGACAGAAAAGCAGAAGGGATTTCGATTAAATTGTGTTGACACAGGAGAGCGAAAGCGACAGAAAAGCAGACGGGATTTCGATTAAATTGTGTATCATCTTAATTCATTTTGAAAACTGCCATTATTAATATTCTTCTCTTTATTTATTTATTTGAATAATGACTAGTATGTGGATATATATTCTTAATATTGAAAATGTAGAAGTACTGTACTTTTGTAACCATAATTTTGATATTGTTATGGGTATGCTGAGTTATACCACATTGTCGAGTCATATTTTGATATAGAAACATTAATGATATATCAGCTTGTTTATGTCAACTCTTTAGAATACATTCTGCCTTAAATGTGTAATATACACTATTAATACTCCACAAATTGTTGGAAAAATGTACGATATACAATCAGAGAGAGACAGACAGACAGACAGACAGACAGAGAGTCTCAGAAACACTTAATCATGTTAATTTCAGGAAATCGAAGTTAATAAATACTTTCGACAAAATTGCTGAAAACTTGTAATGCCCATGATAACATAGGATTTTATTTCGATAAAGTAAAACGCTCGTTAAGTCCACAATTGACTGTCGGTACAAAAAAGTGCAGATTATTTAGTATCTAAAGAGTGTAAAAATTATTTGTGTCTCATGTGGTTTCTTCCAAAGTACAAAACAAAACGATTCAAAAACAAGGAATTAAACATCGGATAAGACTGATCAGAAATATCATCATACGTGCACTTATCGTTTCATGAAACTGCACGTTAGGCAATATAAAAAGAGAGCTTTTCAAAATTCTTTTATTTGATAGTGGTCAGGGCTCTTTATTATCGAAAGCAATTCGTTTATTTGGTGAACAAACATTTAACCCGATTGTTTTGAACTATTCATGGCAGAGCGTTCTATAACTTAGATGTGATTCTTCCAAGTCTATCCCTATTAAAATATTAAGGGAAACAGTTGCTTCTCCGGGTCGTTTCTTATTAGGTATATTGCCCTCTCTAAGAAGTCTTCTTCTAGGGAAAGTGTTTTGATTTAGAGAGTAGAGTGCTGCTTTTTTATCTTTCAGATCGTTGTGTCAATTTGATATTAGGCTTATCCAAAGGTCGTGGTAAATACATTGTAACTGCCAATGACTTGTTTGGATATAAACCTTTATCCTATTGAGAGTGAAGTAACATTTATTTCTTGCTTGTATAGTTACCAGGGCGATGGGAGAAAAGAACTGGTATATACTTTGCTCAGATCTATGTTGCACCTGTCATCTCTAAAAGTGATTGATTGTCGACATCGTTTGGATGACAGTGTTCATGTTTTATTTCTGACGTAGCAAATTATTTCACTCTTGTGCACAGGTACAAAGAAAGAACAATAGCTTGATAAATAGCTAGATAGATTAAAGTTGGATCAGTCCGATGAGACGAACACATTAAGGATTATTCACTGTTTTACGCTGTTTCTTTCAATTGATCTTTCATGATAAAGGGATTTTAAAGACTAGCAGTTAAGGCCAATTTCACCGTTTAGAATCGACATGATATTCCCGTCGACGGCTTCCTGAGAAACGTGTTGCTGTAACGCATCCGGCTGTATACATTCCCTGAAATATAATCAAATTATACAATAACCACTGGCATCTATCTATCTATCTATCTATCTATCTATCTATCTATCTATCTATCTATCTATCTATCGTGTTGCTATTCTTTGTTGTATTTATTCCATTTGTATGTCTTTATGATTACGACTTATGGTGTCCCATATCTACTATCTAAGTCGTGTATTTCTCTTTTGTTAAAGAGTTTATCGTTAGCTCCACCGTTGATTTCATTTCTTAATTTCAACAAGTGACCTGTTAGCAAAATATACTCAAATTATTATTGAATAAACGTAGGATATGCTTGTATCATATCGCTTGAGAAAAACAACAGTACTTTTGGGCTGCATTATTATAGGTAAATTCTTCTCTCACTATCACCAATATTCTGCTTTGTTTTACTAAAGTAAGTTGTTCTATTTTACTGAGTTATTTTCGACCGCCTATTGTGTAACATTTGCATTTTACAAATGAATTGAGATGGCATTTATGTAAGTTGTAACATTAGTGTATGAATGTTACGAGGTTAACAACTGCATTTGACAGAAAAAAGAAAGGGAACATGCAACATGTATAGTTTCTCTGACTGAGGACGAATAATTGAGCACAATGTCTGCATTAGCATCACATCTCATACATAACAACTCGAACACAATCGCAAACCTCTCCTCTTAAGATTGTGGACATTTATAACTCCAAGAGATGACATTGCAAACTATTGTCATCCTCTGCGTGTCTTTCAATAAACGGTTTCACTATGCATTATTAACAGAACCTTTTTCTATCTACGAGTGTAATTAATATGTGGCATTAGTGGTCTATGCCTCTCCTACCAGTATGGTAGATTTGTTTATCAAAAGTTAACCATAAGTTAGGGAGAATCCTCACAGTAGTAAACATTACCACCTGGAATTACCAATGGCAAGACCACATGAGAAAGTTCCGGATATATTTTGATACATCTTTTCTCTCTTACTCTCTCGTGTATGTTTATGTGTGTGTACCTGTGCATCGTAGTAGTTCAAAGACTCGAAGGGTGAGCATATTCATCGATTCATAAAGAATAACGAGATAGCTGTTGAGTTTTTGTAGTTATATATCTTACCAACAATAAGATACTCCTTGCGTAGGGTCAACGAAAGACCACTTACAATGTCATGCAGTGGGAACATCATTGTGAAAATGCCACTTTTCAGGTCTAATGGATTAGATTCACTCTGAAATAAAGCACAATTGGAAACAATGGGTCAAGTTTGCTTTCCTGTGTGCTTTACAAAATTAAGGTTGCGATTTTCAATCCCAGTACTACATTTTTATTTAATAACTCTTCCTTTCGTGGGCATTGAAGGATTATTATGATTATTCAGACAGGACATGTATGATTATACATATCAACAGTAGTTAACTGCCATTGATAATACGAGTGGTCTGTGTTTTGCTTAAAAAAAGAATAATAGTAAATAGATGATTCAGTACCAGTCATTACAGTAAAACACCTAAACGCAAGACATGATGGGTTATTTATCATTGTGTCTATTTGGCTCATTCAGATTGGATGGTGACATGTGTTGTTCGTGCTACTGTTCCAAATGCATGCCATTTAAGTCATGCAGCAACACATATAACTCAGAGAATCTGCAGGTGATAGATTGTCAACGCAGTTATAAATCATTGTCTGCGAACTAATTATCACTGAGTCACAGTTTATTTTCTACAGACAGTATACACTACACAAACAATGGATCTGTACTGTCCATACGCAGTCAATAACCATTTCATGACATACCTTACATATAATAAATAGTTTATTTTCATAGAAGATGAAATTGAAAATATATCTCTGGTAGCTTTACTTGAAAATTAACCGTGGTCATCTTATAAGAAAACAAAAACATTAATATGTCGTTCAACCATTCTTTGGAGAAATTTGTATCATTAACTGTGTACGTTTTTAGTTTGACATTTATTTTGACATATATATATATATATATATATATATATATATATATATGTGTGTGTGTGTGTGTGTGTGTGTGTGTGTGTGTGTGTGTGTGTGTGCTCGAAAATAAGAAACGCTGCTTAAGAACTACATCACCATATTTTGAAAGACACAATGAAAATAATTCAAAACGATAACAACATTCACAGAGACCATAAAAGTAATCATCTCAGCAGAATAATATGATTTTATCTATTAAGCAACAACTAAACAACAACCACAATCTTGCATAATGAAAAAGTGCCATTGACGAGCAATACACCAGAAATTGAAACAGACTTCTTTAATAAGTACTATATTAGATGCAGTGTATTCTGTGCACTTTAAACCTTCGATTGATAAAGAAAATAGGTGCAAATGTTAAATGTGTGGCACAAGATATTAAATGGACACTATTATTAAGCAACTGTATAACATTTGCTTCTTTCCTCACTTTAAATATTCTTAGGTTGCTTTCTGATGGAGATAATTAGATGGCCGTTAAATGATGAATTGTCATTTCATTAGCTATTGCCTTCTGTAACAAGGGAAATTATTATTAGGTGACTACATTTGTATGGGAAAATATGAACGAGCTTTTTGGGATTAACACTGCATGACCTCTGGAAGTGAAGTATTCACCCGAGAAGACCAGTTCATATTTCTGCTTATTTCTGCAAGTGGTTTTGGTTCGTTTAATTGATTCTACTCAATTTCGCTGATAATGGTCTGGATTCAGATATGTCAATTCCACACGTATTACATGTTATTAGGGCAGGGAGGGACGTTTCTTGATTCAGCTGCATATACGTTTCTGCTCTGTCATTGAATGTTTGGAATTATAATGTGGGAATCATATGAACTCTTTCAATTGAAATTATCAAACAGTTGCTTTTGAATATTGCTTTCATTTCATTTTGAGTGCAATAAAGAGAATCTTATTCCAGCTGGAAATACAGTGCAATTTCACATTGCATAATTAAGTTTTAGAACCCAAGACATATCTCATGTAGTTCGGATTCGCAAAACTAATGAGGAAAGTACAGTGTGAGGAAATTCAAGATGCAAAAGTGAAAGTATATTTTTGACATTTTTTTACCAGCTAAGGATGGCATGTTTCTACCTTATTGCTTGCATGCTATTTGTAGAGACCCCAGCTATGTTATGACCTCTATGGCGTCTATCACTACCCTAAATCGGAAACATTGTATCAAAAAAGTGAACTTGAAATATTGCAAAGGTGCTGCTGTGTGACTGTCCATTCAGCCGCAGGAAATAAGACTCTCTGTCGTCTTGGCTTATTGGCTCTAAGTCTCATACATTTCTACCAAAACATTCGGTTACAGTTTTTAGGAATTTTAGTACTTTGAATTCTAAAATGGTACGTCTCTCATAAGTATGCGACAGCTCTTGGCATCAGTATGCTTTTCTATGCTATTGTTCTATACACCAGAGATCATTGAACCATTCTATGTACGAAACGTTACGAAGATTTCTCCTTAATAACTATTTCAATGATTAGAAAGTTTCTTTCTCAATTAGTGCATCTATCACGTTTGTTGCTGACAATGCGAATATCAAGTTCATTCGTGCGCTTGTTTGAAGGTTTTGTTTCTGACTCAGATAACTCTTCTACATCGCATACGGTATCATTTATAATTAGAATTAACGAAACAGCTTGTTTAGTTAATTCACAAACAAATCTAATCTATCATAACCAAAAAAGTGACTACTTAATGAGTGCACATAGTTTGTTTAAAAATAGTTCCTAATAACCTATACTATTTTTAGGCACACTCCTCATGCACGTGGATGCAATATGAATGTGTTCAGTGTCGGAAAACACTGCAAGAGTCTGACAATGTGATGTTAACGGAGACAAAAATGAGCATATAATAATGTTGATATTGCATGTGAAAAACAACGTGTAATTGACGTAATGGAATAAAAGGCATAACAAAAGTAGATTTATTTATTCACGTTGATTGTCTTGTCCAGACGCATCTGGTATCTTGCGTTTGAAGTAGAACCTCCTTCATCAACAACGTTTCCTTGATGGTTTAGACGTTCCAGACCAAAGATAGTTGCCATGACGACTGCAGTACAGAAGCATAACGGAGAAAGTTTATCTAAAGATGCCTTGAATCATTCTGAATTCTCCCATCAAAATCTCTCTCTCTCTTTCTCTCTCTCTCTATCTCTCTCTCTCTATCTCTCTCTCTCTCTCTCTCTCTCTCTCTCTCTCTCTCTCTCTATATATATATATATATATATATATATATATATATATATATATATATATAATTTATTTCTCTGTGTGTGTGTGTGTGTGTGTGTGTGTGTGCTGCTTATATGTGTATGTGTTTGTACTTTGGTAAATTCGTATGTATTATGGATGATCTTATCAATATTAGTGACATTTAGTTTCATGCATTTTCAAACTGCAAAAAGATATTTGTTACTATAATGCTAATTTATCAGCGTTACGAAGGCATTAATCGTCGTAAAATATAATGTTCTCCAGGATTAAGTTATAATTAAAGCAATATCACTAGTTAGATGAGGCACACATATTTCTATGTGATTATCCTAGAAAGATGAGAATTGGTTTCCTGTTTACAAATACAAGAGCATGTTTCCTCGATGTGTCTAATGGCCTTATAAAAATTGAATTTCGTCGCTTTTAATGATTGATTATAATCCAGACGACGGAGAATAATACATTTAATACATATTCTGCAGTCGATGTGCAAAGTCGATAGGGAGCAAACTTCCCATAGTCATTTCCCTTATATAGCACATAAATCGGCTTGACTGGTATCGAATATGTTAGTTTGCACGTGTGTGTATTATGATGATCAGAATGAAATCGACTATGACCAGATGTATGTGTTTGTAGTGTTTTGCTGCTGACATGCTTAGATTTCTTCATTGGTTGGGTAGTTTTTGTCTTGGTTTGAGGTCTTTCTTTCGATAAATGTGTGATAGAGAGTTACCCATTCTTGGAAAGAAGCCAGATGACGAACACGCTATGTAGGCATATTTGTGCAGAGAAAGCATTTTCTTTATTATCACTCGACCATTTTCACCCTTTAAACACCTTGTTTCTGGTTGATATTTGGTCGATGATTCAAGCTAGACTCAGAATGGGCCAAACAGCTATAAACAACTCGTCCAATATTAACCCATTGGTAGGCAATGCAAAATGATACAGCGCCTGTCGTTGGCAACGATGTGTACGATTCAGATAATTTGCTTGAATACCGTGTGGACCTCAAAATGTTTACATCTAAAATGACGCAGTTTCCTTCCAAAATCATGACATGAACTCATTTCACTCTTATACACACGTTACTTCTTTTTCTCAGGTTACTGACTTAATCAATTTTATTGTGAAAACATCGACACCATGACACCAAGCACCCCGTCCGCCTTTCTAAAACGTTAAATAGATCGAACTAGGAGTCTATATTGGTTTATGTCGACACAAAGTACATTTTAGATATTAATAACTATTTGAACATGTTCATCATAATAATTTCCAACAAATCTTTAAGATGTATTCTAAATCACATGATAACTTCATTTTATAGTAACTTATATGTATAATGCGCATTGATACTAGTCATCGTCACTTCAGAAGCAAATTTATATCATGTACTACAAGACAGATGCAATAACTAATGTACAATATTTTCCCGCCGTCCATTTTATCCATAGTTCTAAATATAATTAGTATCCTGGGTGAAGTAATCAATAATTGTTTCATTTATTTCTTAGTAATGACTACACTAACATCCTTGTCCCGATCCAAGTGTTGTATGCGTAAAAATGACTGTTTTGAAATACAGAATCCTACCAAGCGAGGTTGTTATATGGCGCGTATGACATTGAAACATTTTATTAAGAATTTAAGTGGTACATAATTAATATAGGAGAATAAAGACTTTTCTTTGATAGTACTACTATTAGACATAGATTGAGTAGTAGCTGTGCTGATAATCATTATATTTCGGGGCCTATGTAATAGTAATAGCAACATGTGCAGTTGCTGTAGTGGTGGTGGTAGTATTAGAAGCATTAGAAGGAGTGTAAGTAGTAGTATCATTAAATGATTTACCACGGCAACTACCACCACCATCATCATTAACCTTCTTCCCATACTTCTTGTTTTCGTATTAGTATCCAAACGGCATTCATACAAGTTTTTCTCGTGTTTCACCAACCTGTTTTGCCGCGTTCTGGACACAAGAGCCTCTTGCCATCCAAGGATGTCGCATGTGCAGGCATTGGTCACTTGGCTACCCACCAACAGTATCAAAAGATATTGAATGAACATTACTTTCCACTCCATGATGCAAAAACTTTAAAAATGAAAAAAATATCGTAAATCGAATCATGTAATGAAAAGCATTATGTATTGAAGCTGTTCATACATATTATCTTTACAGAAACAATATATTTGGCCGCTAAAAAAAACAGTTCTAGTTCACAGCTGAGATATCGATGTCAGACAAGCAAAATTATTAGAATAAAGTAAAGCACTTGGCTATAAAATGCAATACAGAAATGTGATCTGTGATGTTTCTGTCAGTGTCGTTTCTGTAGAAAACGCAATTGAGGATTAGGTCATAATAATTCATTATTATTATCATCATCATCATCATCAATCGCTTTACCCAAGAAGTCGTTGGGGCATCACACATGACTTTACAGCCAATTCTCTCCATCTTTCCCTGTTCTCTACTGTCCCGTGGGAATCACCACGTCCCATGCCTGTCCACTCCTAACTGTCGTCTTAATAATTACATTAGTAAAATATTAACTTACGATTTTGTTCGGTTCTTTTCTCCATCAAATTAAAGCGATTGTAATTTGTAACATTACTGACATGGAGCCCTCTAACCTGATTATGCAAAATTATGATTCATAAAGATGGTTCACTTTCAGGCCAATAATTATGTTAATTATTAAAGGATGAAAATAATGCATTATTACAATACAAAATAATAGATTTACCTTTTCTCATGTCACAAATATTTTGACTTTTCGCACAATCTACTTGCAAGGAACCCTCTGCTGATATTGTGAGTTAAAGAAACGATTTAGCCACCTTTTATAGCATCCAGATCGGATGTAAATGAACTTTACCCTAAAGGTCGAGCTTTTGTTGTTCAGTCTTTGATATAATTTTCACTTCAAAGAAACACATTGTTTTGCAATCTCAGTCATGTGTGGGTCATCCGCTGTTTGCCAAAGTTCAAAAGTTTAAACCTGTATATTGAAGCAAGCGAAAAAGTATCTTGCTTTGTATGTTAGTGCAAGTATATAGCAACTTTCATTTACTTTTCCAGTCTCTATTGTCGGTTTCGTTGTGAGATAGCTGTGTAAGTCAGCAAATGGCTCTGAATAACTTTTCAAATGACCAGAAATTATATTAAGAAAAGAAGAACGGCGAGAGATCTGACCTTTTTTGATTATTTAAAACATTGATGCACCAATAATCTTGCAAATGTTTCAATATGTCGGAGGTGGATATACGTAACGCAGTGAAAAGAGGACAAAAACACCCATTGAAAAGTATCAGTGGCACTCTGGATGTCACCAACGACACAAAGTTGACGGAAGACAATGATATACACAATCTTGGATGTAAGAATATCGCCAAATGAAAATCACACAAGGGCTTAGTTTAGAAATGATGGATGATTTACACGTGGACATGTGGTTGCAATAAGAAATATTGCAGAAACATCTATCATGCTTACTGTTTGTACATTCTAAATGGCTGCATTTCATAAAAACTAGTTCTAGAATTATTTGTTATATTACGATTCCGGTTTGTAATAAGTTTGGAAATATTTCTTTTACATTTGCTAAGAAAGATCCTGACACACGAAACTCCTAGAGGTGCAGACATATAACACATTCTGTACTACTCACACCAGTTATTGACATCAATAAAAACAAATAAGAATACAAGCTTATACCAAAATTGACATATGACAACTATTTGTGCGTAGACAATTTATATGGGAGATTTTCATAAATTATAGGTACTTCCCATCCGAACTCTAGTCTCTTTTTCGTTCTTTACATATACGGGAACAGACCTTGTTGTATGAAAGATTAATGGGATATTCCACAAGAGGGTCATAATTTACAGCAATCATCAGGCATTATTCGCATCTAGATTGGGTATGTCTATACCACGAGTGAACATTTCAGTCCCTTCTAACACATCTTTCAAGCATTAATTCCTTTTATACACACAGTTTGAAGACCATTTCATGTTGTGTGCACTTGTTAAAAGCCCTATTCACAACCTTTGCTATATGAATGTTGCACGCATCAAATACATCAAATATTAGATTCTGCTGGTAGTTTTGGCTATTCACGAACCCAAATAAAGTCATCAGAAAGAACAAAACTATTTAGTTGTATATGATTGAAGTACGACTGTATTATTTCAAATGGACTGGGCAGCCTGTGGTTTATTTTGATAGCTGTCTAAGTTGCATCACAGCAAATAGACACTGGAATAGAATATACAAGTTAGTGTATATCTTAGTATATGATATATGACAAGATAATTTATCACTTGCTTCAGATAACGGAAGCTTTTGAAATTTTTAACTTAGCATGATCCATGCGTGACTGACATTAAACCTATATTGGTTTTGGCTAATTATCCAATGCAATGGACAATCTATAATTAATCAAATGATAGGTGCTTCACTAAGACATTCTGTCCTTTGACACGTTTGACTAAAGTTCACCTGTATCGGGTTTGAGCTGAATACGATGTCATACGACAGGATCTGGAAATTATTTAAATTTTTCCACACCTTAACCAAACACAAAAGAACTCTACAATTGTTTATGTATTATCTATGTAACCTCCTCGCCCCTTTCTTCCATTGATTCGTCAGTATGATTTCAATGGACAGTAAAGCAGGTAATTTGGTTTGTAAACTCGGAATACGTTTGACCTGTTTACCCCTACATTACCTGTAGCGAGGTTTATTTGCTTGCTTGAGACTTGAAACGTGGTTTTGATAAATAACAATTGCCTGATGAAAGTTACCGATAGATGACTGGGGTTGGTCTTGCATATGATTCTGCTTACACCTGGAAGCACTGTCAGATGACGTACAATCTGTGTGTAAATGGCACATATTTGTCAGCATCTCATTATTTTCAAATATGTTATATAAACGTTGTAATTATGACTTGCAGTTATTACAAAGTATGATCCGTATTCAAATCCTGCATAACTCTTGAATTTTGCAATACAGGCTGACATAAAATAACTGGACGTAACGAGTTTAATAGTTGAAGAAACTAGTATAATCAAAGCCGCACCCAATTTAAAGTTGGCAGTCAATAACTGTTGCGTTGGGATAGAATAAATGATGCGGAATAATTGTCTTCTATTCCACAATACTACAGAATCGTTCCCGGAAGCTTTACAAATTGCTGACAACCTCATTGATTGCTGTAGGTAAATGCATTTGATTCTATTTGTGATTTGGGTTCGATACGTCTTGCTCTTGGAAAGAATTATTTTAGGTTGGGAGAAAAGTGGATCATTATGACGCCTGGACATTGAAAGCACCTGATTTACACTTTGCTCTGCCTTGCATTTGATCAGTACATTTATATTTGGTTCGGATAAAAAGTAAAAGGATTGCAGTTTAAATAGAGTTAAGAAATTACAGCTTCATAAAACAAAAGATTGAAATCCAAAATCAACAAGAAGAAAAATACATGTAAATGCAAATTTAAATGTAAATAGAAAAGAGTGAGGGAAATACAGTGGAAAAGTGAAAGAAAAAATATGAAAGGGAAATGCAATTTAGATTAAAAGAATTAGAACTGGCAAGCGGAAAAAAACAAATCTATTTTGCAGACATATCCAGGTTTTGATTTTACCAGCAGTATAAATTTAGTGCCTACATTTTAAATAAAAGGAAGAATTGTAATAATTTCCTCATCTCGAGAAAATTGCTAACAATTTGCAATGGCTAAAAAGCAATGGACTTCATTATTACAAAGTGTACTTTTTGGAGACGCTAGTGATATAGCAGCAGAGAGGGTGAACCCTACAACTTTGTAGAGACCTTATTTTTGAAAATTAAGGGTTCCTACGAAGGCTGAAAAAAAACATTTTTGCCTTAATAATGAAAACTTCTTTAATTGACCAGATTTTTTCACAATCTGGTCACTACGCGTATGTCCTTCACCCTCTCTGCTGCTATAAATTAAACAGCCATTATAGATATTATCAATAATGAGTTTTGGAGAACCACACTCAGCTAAATTAGCTCTACTGCTGCTATGATTTTTATCCAAAAATTGTATCAAGTCCGTTGCGATATCTTGACCTAGGATCATGTAAATTTATCGTTACAAAACCAAAGGGAGCAGCTTGTGCTTTTGAAAAGAAATTTTAAATTTGTTCATGTCCATGTCGCCTGAACACCAAGTATAATAAATATTCTGTAGAGTATAATTATCTACGCCATTAAACACAACCAAAATATTGCAGTTGTCTCTGATTACTTTTGGAATTTGTGTATATCTCTGTGTAACATAAATCACGTCTGTATTTTTATGTCTACCTCGTGAAAATATTCTAGCTGGATTTGATTGTTTGTCCAGCATAACATCATCATACACTACTAAGTTATTAATGAATCCAT
>JAECUM010091128.1:0-57687 GCA_016617855.1 Megalonaias nervosa
ACAAATCGTCTGCGGGGGGCGATTTTAGGCCAAGATTTATAATTTATTGGGGGCTCCAGCCCCCCCCCCCCGTCTTTGAGTACACCAATCCACTACGTCAACACGTGGTGGATTCACTTTTGTGAATCACCCATTGGTTGATCATTGGGGGTTGGTGAGCTTAAAGACGGCATTTCATCATCATCATATCATCATCATATCATCTCATCAAAAATATACAGCGGGGGGTGATATGAGGTCGTGACCTTGTGACTTCACTAAAGGGGTACCCCACACAAGGGCCATTCCAAAAGACACAATCGCAAAACTAAAAATAAACCTAATGAGATTCCAGGTCACAAAGACCAATCAGCCTTTGAGTTCCTAGAGTTTCGGTTACGGATATCTAGGAATTCTTGTAAGGCAATAAACAGAATTTGATTGGTCACTAAAATAAGACCTACACATGTATAAACAACCCTCTGAGTTCCTAGAGTTTCGGTTACGGATATTTAGGAATTCTTTCGGGAGTAAACTAATAACACGTATAGACAACCCTCTGAGCCTCTAAAGTTTCGGTTACGGATATTTAGGGGTCTCTTGGGGGGTAAATGTCTAAACAAAGATTCGGAACCTCATTAGGTTTATCTGATACAACTATGGAATGGTAGACCGAATATCACCCCGCGCTGTATATTTTTGTTTATTTTTTATATTAAATAAACACTTATTATATAATGAATTTTGAAAATATCAATGTCATTGTTTCTGCGATTAAAAAATTACAACATAACGGTATCAATGTATCTGATTATCTTAATGCTGAAAAGATTTTATGTGATTTTGACTCATTACAACAACGAAAGAACGAGAACAGATTTACGCTATCCGCTGATTACAAGTTTATGAAAATTATCCAACAAGGAATGTTAAAGTCACTGGCAACTGTCACTGATGATCAGGTAAAATTGTTTGTACCTCTCTCAAACGCTATTGACAAAATCAAGCTAGAATTATCTCATGAATACGAACAGAAAAAGATTATGAATTTTCGTATAAGACAATTAAGAGAGCATTGTGAAAATACGAGTGAAAATGACAGCGACAATGATGGACCCCTGACAGAGTCAGGGACTGTAATTATGGCTAAACAAAATCCTTCGGAAAATTAACGTTTCAGTAGGTATCTCTCATGGATATGTTTCTGTGGATACCTCATATTGTATCCCAATCATATTTCAGTAGGTATCAAGTAATCATTTGGTAACATTAAAAATACGGTAGACTAAACGTATTGAAAATTTATTTTTAGTGTAAATCTTTTGGAAAAAGTAGATCTTGTAATTCCGTCTGCCACGTATTGTACCGAGTGTGGATATATATCAAAATATTTGGCAGCAGAATTAATTGACTTGAACACAATTTCTTCCCCAGTCTCTGTATTTACGGATTTAACAGGTCTTGCAAATCGTACGCCGCCAGTGTTTCCTAATTTACAGTTTTCACTTTGCGTGATGATTCGTAGATTTCCAAGTGAATTGTCAAGTTTATCGCCGTTGATGTGGTCAACCACATACCCATCCTTGATCAATCCAAAATAACACTCATAGGTAAATCTGTGTGATAAATATCTTTTCTTGTTATCAGCAGTAAACGCAAGATAACGAGTATTGATAACACTACCGACTGGTTTTTTCAATCTGCAGTTTCTAATCACACCTTCTCGAGATGCTTCATAATTAGTAATGATTGGATGTGACACAAACTCATTTTGCTCCATTTATATATATAATACTATTTGTTTAAATCATTGTTTTTTGAAAATCTAGCCAAATAATCTTCTTCGGTCTTTATAGGAGAGTCAGCGTTATATTTTTTATCGTAATATCGTTTCAACTCTCTGTATTTTTTACCACCGCATTGCGCACACAGTTGAGTTTTTCCTCGCACTCCAGCGCTACAAACAATACACGGTTTTGGTCCTAGACTCCCATTTCTGACGCATTGCATATGATAACTACAGTATTCATTCACGCATGATCTGTTACACGGAGACGTATAACCGATTTTTAACCAGTGGCATTGATTTGGTTGAATCATATACAAAAGATTAATGTTCAATTAAATATATATTTGCCTTAATTATAATATGGAAGAATTATCCATGATTGAACCCTACGCAACCAGATTCGATCTTGATAGACTACCTGAGTATAAACTTAGTATTTCGATGCAAGATCTAGCTTTAACGAATGTGGATATAACTAAACGTATCCGTGAGGCCAAGAAGGAATTTCGTGACGATGGTGCAGTTCATGCATGGTCAACTTTCAGGATAGGACATATCGTTAATATGATGAATGACAAACGAGGAAAAGTAATTATTAATCACCTTGATAATCAAAAATATTTCATTTTAATAAAGTTTATTGTAGAGACAGATGACGATATCTGGATTATTCGTGATAAGCGTGATCCAGTCCGTGTGCAGTCCGGGGGTAATATTGTTCTCTTAAATAACAGATCTAAACCAGGAATACTAACTGGCATTGATAAACCGTATTATGAGAAATCGTACCCTGTAACTGCGGTTGTCTATGGAATATTTCCGCTGAATGATAAACCTAATATTGCAGATCTCAAACCGATGAAAATATCAACCTTGACTTCGTCGAGGATAAACTGTGTAGCTGAACGAGTTACAGAACATTTCATAAACGCGATACGTGGTAATGGCTTAACTGATTTAAGACGTAAAAAAATAAATACCTGGGCAGAAGTCGGTTAAGGATACCGGAGCGTCTATCAGCGACGTTGCTGAGCTAGAGAAAAAATTAAGATTTCCAATAGCAGTGAAAACGTTAACCAGAGAGATTTTATACAAACCGAAATATACAAAAAATGGAACTCCGATAGATATTATTGATCATGATGCGCACGCATGGACTGCTGCTGTAACGATATTTCCACGAGATAGAACGGTTAAATTTTATGACGGTGATATCTTTGATTTTATTAAAAATATTAGTAAAACCGATCCTGTTTCTGTTTGGTTATTTCAGAGTTCGGAATATAATCATTATGATCAATTTGTACGACCTAATGGTGATATTTATCGTACAGAATCTCTCCATGAGGAAATGGAACATCTTGCGCAACGCCTTTGGCGTGAATATACCTCTGATGATGTCATAGTTAGACAATTATTGAATAACTGTTTTACTGTTCCGTCAGTCGCTGCTCATTTCGCTCAGGAGAGAAATTCATGGAAAACGACACGATCGGAATTTCTTGAAGATGTCAAGAAAAGTTGTATAGAATATGGACACGGTGGATTATGGAACACCAAATACGATTACAATGATGTTATCTCGGTTGATATGGTAGCGTGTTATCCTGGAAGTTTTCTTGGATATGGAGAATGTTCTAGATACTTTAAGAGATTCGGACATCCTACACATAACATGACCAGGGTTGCGATAAACGGACCCTTACCAGATTTTGACTTAACAGGATTTGCTCACGTAGAATCATTCGAGTTTAGAGAAGATCTCCATGCAATTACTTATATTTGGTTCGGAAAACATTTTTCAGAGCGATGTTGGGTTCCGATAGTACTATTGCGATATATGCTTGATGCTGAATTTTTAATATCGTTGAGAGTAACTGAAGCGATTATATCGTATAGTTCACAGAAGCAAGTTTGGTTACCAGAACCGGACAGATTTAATATCGATGATACCAGGAAAGAATTCCCTGATATTGATGAAGATAATGTCATTAAAATAAATAAATGCAGGAACGAGTACGATGAAAAACTTACAAAAGATCTCGGCAGAAAAATAATCGGTAAGTTTACTCAAGGAGGATCACATGATCATAAACGAACGTGTACAAGATTGATTATGGACGATGCTGAACTAGATTTTATAATCGCTGATACGATGGAGAAAAATACGTTTATAAACAGATGTAATGCTTATTTATCAGATGGAACAAAACTAGGTACCATTGTGAGCTATACTGATGGCGAATCACCGCAGTTTACTCATTTAAGATCTTCGATGCTAGCGTACGTTTCGATAAACCTACTATCGATGATAAATAAATTTCCTCGTTACGCTGTCAGAGTCGCTACGGATTCATTTTATGTACATAAAAATATAAAGATTTATTAAAACTCGGTAATGGTGAATGGGGAACATGGAGGATAAAACAAGAAAATATACTTAGTTATTCTGAATCTGCCGATGTTGAAATTGCGGAGACATATTACAAAAATAATAATCAAATATTAAAGTCATCTGCACCATCTGTGTATGATCCTGTATCTAGACATAAAACCGTTTATCTTAATGGGTGTGGAGGGTCAGGTAAAACAACTCGTACGATTAACTTATTTATAAATAATATCTCAGATATGATTGTTTTGACACCGACGCACAAACTTGCTAGAGAAATAAAGCAACGAGGAGTAAAATCATGTACATATCACAGTTTCTTTAGATGGTGCGGAGATACCTGGACTCCATCGCGGATGGGTGAGAAACACATTCCTAAAATTATTATATGGGACGAGATATGCACGGTGTCGTTAGAAACACTAAAAACATTTCTTGAATGGTTATTGACAAAGAATACTGCTGTGATTATGTGTGGCGATAATGGTCAACCACCACCCTTTGTTGGACAGTCTCCACATGAATGGTTGAAAACATTTGTAGATTATTATGAAGAAATAAATGATGACCATAGAGCTATTGATGAGCCGCTAAAGGAGCTTAAAAGATTAATCAGACTTCAGCCAGATCAAATACAATGCGAGATTCTGCGTAAAGTAATTGCAGAAACTTCTATGAATGATTTTTGGACTTTATGGAGACCTGCTGATTTGATAGTCGCGAGTAGAAAGATAGTTCGTGATGAACTACAAAAGAAATTATTTACGTTACATAAAGAAAAGTTTCCGGATCTACCTGTACCTTTGTGTTATCGCCCAGCAGATACTCGGCGACAAAATATTGAAGTTGAAATACCAAGTAGAGACGCTGAAAATGTCCGAGTACAAAATCTTGTCTTGAATGATATCGTGTTGGTTGTTGTTGATGTTGTTGAGAGCGCGTTGAACATGGATAAATCGCCATGGACGTTAGGATACGCTATAACAATTCACTCGTCGCAGGGATTAACTATAACTGATACTAGAATCTGGATTGTAGATGATCGTATTGAATGGTCAAATTTAGTCTATCTCGCCGTATCTCGAGTCAGGAGAATATCGCAACTGCGTAGGGTTATTGTAGATTACATAATAACTGAAGAAATCAATATCGATATCAATAAAAAATTAGTCAACTACAAACAGTGTGACAAAAAAAATAAGCGTGACTTTGATCTTGATGCTAAATTTATTATAAAACTAAAACAACTACAAAATAATCATTGCGCAAGTTGCAACTGTAATATGTCATGGCAGCATTCAAATAATAATCCAAGATAATTTACCGTAGACAGAATTAATAGTGATCTTGGTCATACACGTGAAAATGTGATGCTGACCTGTCTTGAATGTAATCGACGTCGAGGTTCTGGACGTTTACAAAATTGAGCTTGGTGGTAATTGCGTATCCTCAGGAATTACTTGCAATTGTTCACGTACAAATCCACGTTGAGGGGCTGTAGAATCTAGTCTGTATATTGGAGGTCTACCAGTGGATCTTACCACGCTAGAAATTTTATGTGTAGTTACGCTCCAGATAGGATCGGTTGCTCTTTTTTCACCGCCTTCAAGTTCGCCAGGTTCATATAAATATCTTACAGTTACATTACCTAATACTGGTTGAGGTTGTTGTCCGTTATAGTTACGGGGTATATATATTTTTTTTTTGATCGCATTAGAAGGTTTCATGGAAGTTGCACGAGTAATTTCATTATTCAAAGCAGCTATCACACTCGGTAATCTTGCAACCCATTCACGAGATCTATCCTTGAAGTCAGTAGATATTTCCTTTGCATATTGATATCCGAATAACCGCTCGGCAAGTGTTCTATTAAATCGTTCAACGATTGCCTGATCACGATGAATTTCAGTATGTCCTCGTCTGATTTTAACATTATGTTTCTTCATCAACGATGATACTACTCCAAGAAATTCTTTACCAGGATCAACCTGTAATAACCGTGGCCATTGTAGACCACCACGTTGATAAATGAGTTCAAACGCAGATGCAACTTCAGATGCTGTCTTTGTTGATAATGGCTCCGCTTCTTTATATCTACTTGCAACATCAACGACAGTTAATGCGTATTTGTACGTGCGTGATTTTCGTCCACGTGTTTTAATGGTATCGTGTGGTTAAAACAAAATATCTGCTTGATGAACTTCATTAGGAACGCTAACATCAAAATGCGCGTAATGAATTCTTTTAGGTGGACTTAGGAAGATTTGCCATATTGCCTGTCGTGCTAACCATGATGCAGCAACATCACGTGAAACTTTTGCTGCTTCGGCGAGTTTACTAATCGCTGCTTTACCTCTCCAATACCCTCTCGGGGAATAATAAACAGATTCCATTATGATGGTTATATAATTTAATTGCCAGCCCCTAGCACTAGTTTACCTTTCATAGCAGATTTTACTAGAAAACTAGCGATTTTTCTCTGAGAGATTTATTAGGTATAGAATTTAATGCGTGAATCAATTTCACATCTGCGAGATGTCGTTGTTGCAAATCCTTACTTTTATACGCGACATCATGAACGTAACACGCTTGATCAATCTTATTTACTGGATACTCTCCTGGTTTTGGTTGCTCTTGATCATCAAGTCTGATATCAAGTCGAGTTCCTGGACCACAATAATTATATCCGGGTAAATGTTTCTCACCGGGATATTTAGCCCATGGAGTTCCTGGTAATTTTCCTAACGAAGCAGCGATATCTCCCCCACCTGTCTTTGTTGGAACAAATTTATATTTCCTGGTGCCACATTTCACACACTTACCTGTAAGTGCTCGTCTTTTATTTTTTGTTGTTATTGTCGTTAATTCAGTAGTATCGGTAGGTGCTCTGCATCGAACACAATATAGAATCATATTATTTATTATATGGATATAATTGACTTTTCTGTGACACGAAAACAAGAACCAGTAAAACACCATCCAGCGCTTCCGAATTCTATCAGAATGATTATAATAGGTCCGTCCGGAAGTGGAAAAACGCAATTATTACTTAATCTAATAATGAGATGGCTGAAGTGGGATAAATTATATTTGATAGCGCCATCTGTAGATGATCAGCGATGTTACGAAGTACTTAAAGATTTTAATGAAAATGCAAAATTGTTGCATGAAGACAGTGAAGTCATAGACTTTATTACTGGTATTGATGAAGCGCCATCTGTAGATGATCTGGATGGATTCATTAATAACCTCGTGGTATACGATGATGTCATGCTGGACAAACAATCCAATCCAGCTCGGATATTTTCACGAGGCCGTCACAAAAACACAGACGTGATTTATGTTACCCAAAGATATACACAAATTCCAAAAGTAATCAGGGATAACTGTAACATTTTAGTTGTGTTTAATGGCGTAGATAACCATACGCTGCAGAATATTTATTATACTTGGTGTTCAGGCGACATGGACATGAACAAATTTAAAAATTTCTTTTCAAAAGCACAAGCTGCTCCCTTTGGTTTTGTAACAATAAATTTACATGATCCTAGGTCAAGATATCGTAACGGACTTGATATAATTTTTGGATGAAAACCATAGCAGCAGAGAGGGTGGACGACAAACGTATGTGACCAACACGTGAAAAAATCTGGTCAATTAGAGAAATTTTCATTATTAAGGCAACAACTTCTCTAATTGAGAAATTTTCATTATTAAGACAAAAACTTTTTTCAACCTTCGTAGGAACCTTTAGATTTCAAAAATAAGGTCTCTAAAAAAGTTGTAGGGTCCACCCTCTCTGCTAAACTTGTCACAAAATTTTAGCTATAAGGAATATTTAGATATAGTAACAGTGACAACATTCAGAAATTCCTTTTAAAAATAAGGATGTCTGTCCATACTTTAAATGTTGAATCAGAGAGATGGAAGAGTCTACAGAGCACCGCACTAGATCAAAGAATTTATAATTATTACAACGTGCTGGAGGATGAATAGGGGCCTACTACTTTATTTTAGAATGCCAATGTTATTTGCAGCCGCGAAATAAGTATATAAACTCTATTTTTGGAGCGGTCAGATTGACATTGTTTATCAATCCATAGTACATCATATTAATTTCAACTCGTGTCTATGCTGCTTTAGGATAGAATTAGCCAATGGAAAAGCAGTTTTCAGAAATGTGAAAGTGAATCAAATCGTTCGGCACACATGCTCTTCAGTCATACCGCTCAGTCTCCCAAACGTGAAGATATAAGACGTCTTCCGATTGGCTGACAAAATTAGCGATTATGGTAATAACACAGGTCACCAGATCCCTAAGCGGGTGCTGCCAGATTTTCACGTAGGACAGCGAAGATCTGATTTTAATCAGATTGCTTGGTAATGTTGTTTAAAAGTATGAGGCGCCGTAGCGGACAAAAGCTGGTCCATTGAGAAAGTTGCAACTGAAATTTCAATGTCGTATGTCGAGAAATCCAATATCATGTGTTGGATCAAATTGCACGTCCTTAAAGTTCCATTTTCAAGATCGAGATTTTAGATTTTATATGTTGAATTATATAGTGGTGGTTGAAAGTTCTATTTCCTATGTCGACGTTTTACAGTGTATATTTTGAATTACACAGCGGTGGTTGAAGTTTCAATATCATATCTCGAGAATCCCTAATTCACACGTTGTATGCAACTGTTTGTGATGAAAGTTCCATTTCATATCGCGAGTATTTAGATTTTATCTGTTGAATTTCACAGCAACGAGAAGCAGCATCCTTGTTTAAAAATAATGCAGTCCGTTCATGAGAGCGGCCCCTAGCGAAGAAATTCATAGTAATTCTCGACCTGTGAATGGTAACTTTAAAACTGTAAATGCATGAAATATAATGGCGCCTCATAATTGAATACACAAATGATGTATCTTAATATTCGACATTATTTTGAATTGTTAAAGTGGACATTGTGTAATTCTACTTTTAACACCAACACATCATTTCACCGTATAAAAATAACAATTCTGACAAGCACAATAAAATGTCCAACCACCACTGTGTAATTCAACAGATACAATCTAAAAACTCAACATACGAAATGGAACTTTCAGCACAATCAATGTGATTCAACATGTTAAATAGAAACTCTCGACATGTGACATTAAAATGTCAACAACCACCTTGTAATTCAAAAGATACAATCTAAAAACATGACATTGGATATCGAATTTTCAACCAGCGCTGTGTAATTCAACAAATGAAATCTAAATACTCAACATATGAAATGGAACTTTCAACATAAACTCTTTGAACCAATATGTAAATTAGGAATTCTCGACGTATGACATTGAAATTTCAACCACCGCCGTGTAATTCAAACGGCACAATCTAAAACCTCGACAAGGAAAATATAACTTTCAACCACTACTGTTTAATTCAACAGATACAATCTAAAATCTCGACCTAGAAAATGGAACTTTAAGGGCAAGCATTTTTGATACAGCACGTGAAATTGGAATTCTGGACATATGACATTAAAATTTCAACGGCAACGTTCTGATTGGACCAGCTTTTGTCCCCTACGGCGGCTCATAAAAAAGTCTCATATCTCTGTACCGTACAGAATATCTGCCGATTTAGTGCTAAAAATAGGAATGCCCTAGATCAGACGTGTCCAACCTGCGGCTCGCTGGCTGCATGCAGCCCAGTCCATCACATTGCAATTATGCAATCCTTGTTAAAATATCCGTTTTAATTAACATGCATAATTAGTGATAAGGACCTACGGTCACCGACCTTAAACATTTTATTTGTTTTGGCCCCCTTAGCCTAAAAAAGGTTGGCGCTCCTGCCCAAGACGATCGCTCCGGTGGCCACAGCGGTTAGGGCGTCCGCCTCGGATGCAGGAGATCGCGGGTTCGAACCTCGGCCCAGTCATGCCAACGACTTATAAAAATGGTACTAACAGTTGCCTCGCTTGGTGCTCAAAATTAAGAGGTTAGTGTTAGGACTGGTCGGCCTGGTGTCAGGATAATGTGACCTGGTGGGACATCATGCTACATGTCTGTGGCATGATGCTCCAGTGCTAAACATCACTACAAACTACCACACTGCAGCCATCGTAGCGATATGACTGAACAAAATGTTAAAGCTACTTAAAAAATCCAGATCTCGCACGCACGCACACACGCACGCACACACACACACACACAAGTCGTTGAATATTAGACAAGAGTTAGCTTTTACTAACAGTCAAAAGTAATGATGTCGATCCAAAAACGCAATATATCTCATGACAATGCCAACTTGTGTAACTTAATATGTTAGCAAAATTGTTGATTTCAGGACACGCGAGCGAATAACAACAAGAGACACAATCGGAACAAAATCAATACGAAACTCGCCGACCACGAAACCTAACTGGACATTCTGTTGAGTCCCTTCAGATGCTGCAGATTGAGTCTAACTCGGGTTGCACTAATGCAGAACGCGCGTGTACGGAGCGATATTGGATACTGCAATTGAAAACTCATGGGAAATATGGCCTAAATGAAAAGGTCTAATCTTCCCAATGCAGTCTTATAAAAATGTCATCTCAGTTCATCGATCGTACTCAAATCTTGTGATAATATTTACCTAGGTAAATATTCCGCAATTCTTTAAATGAATTATTATTATTATTATTATTATTATTATTATTATTATTATTATTATTATTATTGTTGTTGTTGTTGTTGTTGTTGTTGTTGTTAATATATCTATTGTCCGGTATCCCTTTTCAACATTCTCATGACGTATCACCTTCTCTACCTCTACGCATGACTTCACCAGGATATAATTACTTTATAACTTTCTGTTGATGACGCTGAATGCCAGTGCGGACAATTTCCATCCCCTGTACAAAGCCTGATATTAGGTCAAAGTAGTCTGGTTCTCTGTACGATTGACACGATCATCCCATCTTTGAATTTTGCTATGGAATTATTTTAGTCAGAAAGCCACGCATCACAGACATGCAGTTTACCTGTTTTAAGATCGTTTTTCATTTACTTTCCCTCTCTTCTATTATTTCACTCTTGTTTGTAAATTTTCCCTGTCATTCAAACAGGTTAGAGTCCAGATTTTCTCTTGCATTTCGTGCTTTGTGTTTGTTTTGTGGATGTAAGCTGTTTCTTCCCTGACGAAGAGCTTGTTGAACTCAAATCGTTTTTGCGAAAGTTTTGTTTTTCTACCGTTATCAGTTTGGGTGTAGATATTTGATAGTAGGTGTAAGAAGGTATTGGGAGATAAAGGGCAAGTAACATCATCCCAATGTTAACATATGGGAAACGGTATGGAGACAAGGAGCAAAACCTATGTTAAATTAGTTTATCATGTAATTGTATTATGAGCATAAAAATTGTTAATTGGGACAAGGGAAAATGTAATGTTAAAACGGTTCAAGGAAAAGAGTCGACAGGTTATACAGACAAGGGAAAATGTAATGTTTATTAACAATCCATTGTACTCATTTACTATCCAACACACCATATATACAATCCATCACACTCATTTTTTTGTCCCTATCCACCCCCCAACCCCAATAAAAACCAGCACCTGCTGTTTGATTACTATTTAAACACCACACACTCCAACAATCCATGGAAAAGTTTCGGAGTGTTTTTTACGCATATATTTACACATAAACATGCTATCACACATGTTATGTATATTGTGTGATTGACCTTTGTTCATAACTGAGGGTAGGTTTTCTGGCCTACATGCATAATGTCATGTAGGGTAAACATGTTTGCTGGTTTGAATTCTAGATGCAGCTTTGAATCTGACCCTAGAAGATCAGAAACTAATTTTGTTTCCACAGTTTAATGGAAAATTCCATTGTAAATGAACTAGGTCCAGGGCATTTTGTTGTGTCATGGAAAATTCCATTATAAATGAACTAGGTCCAGGGCATGTTGTTGTGTCATGGAAAATTCCATTGTAAATGAACTAGGTCCAGGGCATTTTGTTGTGTCATGGAAAATTCCATTATAAATGAACTAGGTCCAGAGCATTGTGTTGTGTCATGGAAAATTCCATTGTAAATGAACTAGGTCCAGGGCATTGTGTTGTGTCATAAGTCAGGTGATAGTCTGTATATGAGTTTGAAGTAAACATAATTATTTATTCTTAATATCAGTTTTAGTGAAATCAGTTTTAGTTTTGTTCATTTGAGAGTATTGAATTTATTTATTCAAATTATTCACTTGAATCACAAAGTACTCATTAATAATTTCAGACTAAATCACTATTTTGGGATTATTGTGATCTCATTCAAAGAAATTTTGGATTATATAATTCTGATACATCAAGAATGTAAACACATCAGCACTATCCCATGCTATTGGTATATCAGCAAGTTCAAAATTAGAATTAATTCGGAACACCGCTGGAACTCATTCGGATTACGTATACTTTCTGACTTGTGATTGAACTGTTAGGACTATTTGGGATTTATTTCACAATACTGTAAGTTCTTTTTATATATTCACTTTGTATTCTAGGGACATAAATTGTTGACTTTTACACACCTTGTTGGCTTTTGCTCTTTTCTGTTACTTTGTTTAAGATCTTAGAGTCGAAAGACACACACACACACATGAAGGAAGTGTTTATGGACACACCTACACATCCCCTCAGACATAAAAAATACCATCAGACGAGTAAAAGTGGTTTAACCTTTAGTTGTAAACAACATAGACATACACAAACATACATATACAATATAGACATATACAAACATACATACACACCATAGATATGGACAAAACATACATAAACAATATAGGCATACAAAAATAAACATACACAATATAGACATACACAAACATACATATACAATATAGACATACACAAACATACATATACAATATAGACATACACAAACATACATACACAATATAGACATACACAAACATACATACACAATATAGACATACACAAACATACATACACAATATAGACATACACAAACATACATACACAATATAGACATACACAAACATACATACACAATATAGACATACACAAACATACATACACAATATAGACATGCACAAACATACATAGACATTATAGACATACACAAACATACATACACAATATAGACATACACAAACATACATACACAATATAGACATACACAAACATATATATACAATATAGACATACACAAACATACATATACAATATAGACATACACAAGCATACATATACAATATAGACATACACAAGCATGCATACACACCATAGATATGGACAAAACATACATAAACAATATAGGCATACAAAAATAAACATACACAATATAGACATACACAAACATACATATACAATATAGACATACACAAACATACATACACAATATAGACATACACAAACATACATACACAATATAGACATACACAAACATACATACACAATATAGACATACACAAACATACATATACAATATAGACATACACAAACATACATATACAATATAGACATACACAAACATACATACACAATATAGACATACACAAACATACATACACAATATAGACATACACAAACATACATACACAATATAGACATACACAAACATACATACACAATATAGACATACACAAACATACATACACAATATAGACATACACAAACATACATACACAATATAGACATGCACAAACATACATAGACATTATAGACATACACAAACATACATACACAATATAGACATACACAAACATACATACACAATATAGACATACACAAACATATATATACAATATAGACATACACAAACATACATATACAATATAGACATACACAAGCATACATATACAATATAGACATACACAAGCATGCATACACACCATAGATATGGACAAAACATACATAAACAATATATGCATACATAAATAAACATACATACACAATATAGACATACACAAACATACATGCACAATATAGACATACACAAACATACATATACAATATAGACATACACAAACATGCATACACACCATAGATATGGACAAAACATATATAAACAATATATGCATACATAAATAAACATACATACACAATATAGACATACACAAACATACATACACGAAAGCATAAAATAGAATTGCTTTTGGCAAATAATATCTATTCTTTTCTACGATCTGGTTGACCATGAAAATGTGCAGGAGGAGTGCGCCTCGAGAGCCTCTGGACGGCTCCAAGTGGTCAAGCCTCTGGACGGCTCCAAGTGGTCAAGAATTGAATTGTTGGTTTTATTTGCCAAATGTAGATGATGTCATCTTGTCCCGTATCTAATATATGATTTAGAATTTAGAAAAACTCTATAACTGCGGCTATTGTTACGTCCTAAGCGCTTAAGCTATGTAACAAGACAAGGTAAAACCCAACAAGCATTCAATTTTCCAAAACATGAATTTATTTCCCCAAAAATATAAATTCAAACAAAGTGAAATAATTAAAAATAACTTACAGTATTGTATGAATTCACTTTCGCTACAATTTGAAAGTAGCCCTGCTGATGTTCTATTTACTTTAATTCCATTGCTTTAGAAATCTCTCTCTCTCTCTCTCTCTCTCTCTCTCTCTCTCTCTCTCTCTCTCTCTCTCTCTCTCTCTCTCTCTCATTTCTTTCTTGCCTTTCTCAATAATCCTTTCTTTCTTACATTTGTTAAAATTCATTCTTCATCTGCATTTTTTTCTTTTTTCAATTGCTTTTTTCGTTCTTAAGCTGAAGTTTCTTCATTTCTACTTCCCTCTGGTTCTTTTCTTTCAATTCCTTTAATTTACTAACCGAACCATATGGAGACCTTTTTATTAAACCCAAAACACTTCTATCAAGAACACTGTTTTCTATCAAATAAAATATCAAAATATTCCTGATCTCTAGGTTTCTTAAATAAGCATCCGTCTCATCCAGGTCATACTGCTTAGTAATCTCAAGTAACTCGTCCTTTTTAAGGTCTCTAATTTCTTCCGGGTAGGGTCAGCAATACAGTTCTCTTCTTTGTATGTCATGGTGAAAGCTTGTTGGTTTCTCTATTAATTTCCCAGCTATGGAATCAAAATACCAGATACCACTAAAATTTCAAGCAGTGAAATTCAAACTTCAAAACTAATGTCCCGAAATATCAAAATCTCTGAAAATTAATATTTCTAAAATATTAAAATAAACTCAATCCTGAAATATTCAAATGCAATTGAAATCTGAGACGAGCTCATATTAATTTCTTATAACCAATGGTGAGCCCCCACTTATCTAGTTACGTCCTATGGGCTTTAACTATGTAGCAAGACGAGGTAAAACCGAACAAGCATTCAATTTTCCAAAATGTAACTTATTTCGCTAAATTATGAAAATCAAACAGAGTGAAAGAATTAAAAATTACTTACAGTACTGTAAGAATTCCATGAATATTATTCTAAATGTACTATCAGTTTCACAGGTTTCGGAAAAGACCCAAAGGTATTCCGAATGAAACTTCTAATGTGCTGTTGTCCTATGCTACCACCACTGAAGAACTACCATTCTAATATCCAAAAGGCTAACTTCAAGGTAACCCAGTGAAATTTGAATGTTGCTAAAGTCCTTGAACGTTTCACGTAATCTAACGAAATTAATTAAATATCCAAGTCCTTGAATAATTGCGCAAGGTACTGTTTGTATAGTGTAAATGGTTTTTCCTCTGTAATTTCAACGAACAAATTATAAATAAATACAATTTCGTCTCACGACTCTTAAGAACTTACTATAACTGAAGAATGATAGCGTGGTGCTTTAATTCTCTTATACAGTCACCTAATGCATATTAAATAAACAAATCTGAATCGCTAGAAACGATTCCCGAACATTTAAATTATTTTATTGTGAAATATCTTAGCAGCCATTGTTAGACGTTTCTAAATTATTGAGCCAATCAACAAATAGTGTATGAATAATATCTCTACAGTACATATGCCCTCCTAGGATCACGTGATGTTCACATGACCTACATTCAACTAATGCGTGGTGTACTTTGACCGAATCAGTTGTTGACATAAACGTGGCAATCGACCTTTTTTTATGAAAGGGGAAAGTGCATGCATATACTTTTCTTATAGCACAAACCAGTCACAGAATGCCATTAACCGAATGACTTAAATGAAAACTATATTATAAAATAATGTATGATATAGATATACATATTGTTTGATGATTGTTAGTTAAGGTTAGGAATATAGTAGAAAGCTATTGCAGACCCGGCTTTTTCAGGGAGAAAATATCCTATATTTTAAGACAAAACGCACGTTTTAATGATTTATTTGTTCATAACCAGTCATGACCCTGTGCGGATGAGCCTCATGCTCTTGGCTATCTTGAGATACTAATCAATTATTACAAATTGCGGAGATGTGGATGGCCCTGAAATTGGCCGTTCTGTTTTGGTGAGTGGTCCTGAGTTTTCGTGCTTAGCAGGACGGCACGTCTCAACAAGGGATTCATTGCAGCTTAGGGACGTATTTTTGTGAAAAAGAAGGAAAATTCATCTATCTCCATTTCACACTCCACAATTATTTCCTGCTGCTGGTGTTGCTGCTTCCATTTTAGAAAGGTTTGGTACGTGTCATGCTCCTCCCTGTCTTTTCCTTCTCCACACATTATTCTTTTTCCTTGATGAACTTCTTTGCAAAGGACATTCACCACCAGATCTTGTGTCACTTTCGTGAAGATGGCGTATACTCGACCAGTACGTAAGATACCTCACCCATGACAAGATTTTACCCATGCAAGCACGCATTTCGGGGGTTACGGGATTGTGTGCACATCACGCTATTCTTTGTCGAATATTCGACGAGTGCATATGGAAAAAGCCCATTGAACGCATTGCAAGGAGCGTCGAGTGTTAAACTGGAGCCTCTACTTGACTTGCTACTGTCTGCACCACAGGCAATCAAAATCAATGTCCGGACGCGGAATAGGATGAGAAGAACAATTGGAGTGCCCGAGCGTTAACGGAATCTATCTGAAACGTCATAGATGTACTTGTGATCATATTACGCCCAGTTTGCTAATATGGACTGTCCCTAACACCCAATTTTGTATAAACCATATTGGTAATTAGAGTCAAGCTTTACAGGTTTTAAAATTTTTATATCCAACGTATATTTTGAAATAGATGATTTTAGTACATATGGTACGTTTGAGCTTCGAAAATGTAATTAAATTCAAAACTGGTTAAAGGGCCCCTCGTGATCTTACTTAGACGTACAATTATAGAGTAACTTTAGACCGGTGGTCAAAATTATAAAATTGAAATTTATGCAAGGTATGATGGAAATGGGGTTTCGAAACCTATGAAACTTTGTAATTATGTTAGCCCTTAAAGGGTTTCTTTGGACATTACAGCGGTGGAAAGATGTACGGTTTCAACAGATTGTGTGGCTGGAACTTCGACCTGCACTTATCCTTGTCGGTATCTGCTTCCTTTTTCGCTCCGTCTCTTGAGTCCCTGGATAGTTGTCCATCGCACCGAAGTCTTTTCTTTGCTGTTAGGACCTTTCATAACTCCGGGATACACTGCTTTGCCTTTTCTTGATCATGCACACTTTCATTTATTCCGAGGAAGTTACACTGGTTGAGAAGATCCTGTTCTGCGTCTACTTTTAGCCTTTTGTTTTGCAGTGGCATTTCGGTGGGGGCTGTCGTATACCAATCCGCTATTTGAGGAGTCGGAGCTGGGAGAAGTGGTGGAAGTTTATTTTTCGTTCTTTAGCATTCTGCTATCCTGTGGGGGATTGGGGGGTGGGGGTGGGGGTGCTACCATCACGCTTGGAAGTTGTGGGGGCTTTTCCTCTTCCTTGAGTTGGGGTCCTGTTGGGCTCGGTTGCTTCATATTTTTCTCTCGTCCTTCTTCTCTCCCTCCCTTCCCTGTCTCGGCCCCTGTCTTGATGTATACATGGGGTTGTCGGATGGTGTTTACTAGTTTCAGTGGAGGGGTTGGGGTGTGGAATTTCTTGCAGATTGAGCCCTATCTTCATACTGGTCCTCTCTGGATTGGGCACTCGGCGGCTGGATCTGCGTTGTTTGCTTCCTGTACCTGTGCAGTTCCTCTCCCTGCTCCATGGGGGCTCCTATAATGGCTAATTTGATTATTGCTATTATTTACCCATATTAATAGAACGTAGATCACTTCTCTTTGGCACGTAGGCTCCATCTTGTGGCTATTGTCAGGCCAATGCATTTAAAGCGTTCAGAGCTTGGGCCGATATCATCATTTCCATCACTATCTCTCTTTCATGATCTGCTCTTCTGCTCTCTTCGCTGCCGACCATGGTCAGACTCATTTAAGTAACCTGAATTAACGTCGCTGTCGCCCCGTAAGTGCAGCACCGCTGGATTCTTAGTTTATCGCACGGGAGGGAATTAGAGCCTCACTCCTGCAGGCTTTTATGCTAGCAGCGCTCGCTAATTAGATAACATGTCCAGCCGAGGAAGGGAGGCAAGGGGGCACGGAAGCTGCATATACGTCACTCTAAGGCGCGCCTAATCCATGAGTAATTTTTACACGTCCTTGTTCCAAAAACAAAATTGTGTCGTCCGGCTTTTCATGACGGATACTTTGTTCATTAGAAAGAGGAGGAAAGGAGATCTGAAAATGGGTAAGCTAAGTTGTGCTATTATTGATATGGCTATGGGATTACAGTTTTTTTATTTGGGTTTGTTCTAAATTGTGCCACATTGTGCGGCCGGACCCGATGGTGTTGGGCTTATAACCATCTTATATAAGCTAATTTACGGGTCAAAATCTGAGTTTTGTTAACCAAATTAGGCCATGTAAAATATAGCTCACTATTCTACTTTAGTTAGTCCGCCTTGTGTGAAGGGCCTGATGGTTTGGGCCTATTGTGTAATTTAGGGTCCTACATATCCCCAAGGTTCCTAGTTAGCATTGCTACCTTGTGTAGCTGGGCCTGATGGTCTTGGGTTTGGAACACCATTTAGTTCTAATTTGTGGATAGTAGATCTACTAAGTATTAGTTATCAATCATTTATTTCTGCCACCTTTAATGGCCGGGTCAGGTGGTTGGGTTGTTTTCAACTTATATTTAATATAGCTCGGGGCGAGTTATCCTAAGTTGTTTAATTTATCTTACACAGACAGAGAGTATAAGAAGAAAGTTGAAGAAGAGTTGATTCCTTCCTTCTTACCAATTAATATTTAATTAGTGTGTCCTGTGTTGCGAATATTAAATACATTTAGTATGTAACCTATTATTAATTGAATTGCCTATGGTCAGAGTAGTGAATGCATTACTTTACATGGAAAAAAAAGCACGGACGTGAAGAAAACTCCGATTAGGTATGCGGACGTGAGAAGGTAATCCATAAAAATCAAAATATTCCACACCGTGTAGTTGGGAATGTAGACGGCTACGCACTGGGTTCCTGGTCAATGTTTGGCAATGGGTTACTGGTCAGTGATTATCGTCTATGTTAATGACATTGGCTTGAACATCTTTAAACTTTAGATGGGGAAAGCTTTAACATACTCCGCGGAATTCTAAGAATCTGTTTACGAACTGTGAATGAGAAGATAATTAAGTTCCAGTGTATCCTTTGTTTCCTTTGTTTTCACAGGTAATAATAAAGCATCAATTCAAATCTGACTTTTTCCTTGAAATGTTCTGTCAAGTATGTCGATGAACTAAGTTTCGTCCCTATACTCTGTTGCAAGAGAGATTTTTGGTCACCAGTGAAGTCAAGGTAGGTATCAAATGGTCACGCAGGTCTTTATCCCACTCTCTCAAAATCTTCTCTTCTGTGAAGAGAGTCCATGTCTCTTCCATATACTCTTCCAACTTTTCTTCTTGACTCATCATCATACATTCATCATAGTGTTTCTGACTAATAGGATCGATCAGAAATTCTTAAAAATGCTCTCTGGTTTAATTCTTTCAGCCAAGTCCTGAACAAAATGGGAGACTGTTGTTCTTGTTCTGCCTATCTTGACATCGTGACGGTATTTGTGTCTTCTTTTCGTTCTTGATCAAAAACATCCTCATCGCCTGTCTCTATTAGCTCTTAGTAATCTATTGTTTCTAATAGTTTAGGATGACTTGTCTCAAATTACTCATTTCCAGAGTGTTGTCAAATTCTGCGTACAAGATGACGTTTATTGTATTGGTCAGAGCTACTGCAAACTGAAATTCTAAAAAAGTTGGCCGTATTTTATAGGGTAGACATGTTCTTCGTCGCTGTCTTGGTCTGGACTGGAATCAAATCCCCTCAAAGCATATCCTACTACATAGTCGTCGTACAAAATACTGATGTTGTTGCTGGTACCTAACTGTCCCGTTACTTCAAACTATGTTAAGTGAGATCTGAAGTATTTGTTCTGGGAAACAAAAGGTTCAAAGGGTCAGCTACATCCCGAGAGAATTCACACAGGCATCGAGACCTGTGCACAGGGCTTCTCTTCCATACATCAAGAGATTTTCCAGGTACGCCTGTAAAGGTAACTTTCCATGCTGATGCTCACCAGTTAGTTATTCATGTCCAAATCTATTTCGCTGAACAATGAATGCATGAAAATTGTTGACCAGAGTTATTCTGCCATCTACCCCTTGATTGGTGTTGTCTACTCTGTGAATTTTGATTTTCAGGTACAATATTCGGTTTGTCCTTTGATTTTAACAATAGTGGCTGAGGTAGTCAAACACGACACAAGATGAAGTTCTGCTCATTGGAATCTTTGCATCGTCATCATCGTGGGTGGCATGGCAAAAAAAATCAAGTTCTGAACTGAAACGTTCGTAAGATTCTTCGCCCGTCAATTTTTTCCTTTCTTCATTTAATAAGCAACACATCAAATTCTCTGACGGCTATTGATCTATTTCAGTGATCTTTTTTTTTTCTGGACATGTTTTTGCGATCTACAGGCGTTCCGACATCTCTTTCTGTCTCGTCTTTGCTGTGGCGTAGAAGAAGCAATGCCTTGATCAAAATGTGAAGCGAATTTATAGGGATGAAAACATCTTTTACAGTTTGAAGTAAGACATTTTTCATGCTCTCATGAAGACTTCTTTTGGACATTGTTTGTCAAGAAATGTAGTTTTGAAGAATTTCTTGTCATTGCTTCAAAGCGGTATCTGTTAAAGTGTGCAGTCCACTAGTAAACCTTGGTTTTAAGATGGGTGCTACCGTACGAAAAGCTGATTGCAACGTTTTTCGTAAATCATGTCCTCGTTGTCGAACGACTCCTTCGTACACAGGATACATCTTGTCTATACAATTCACTGGAGAATTGTTTGCAAAAATGTAGTTTGAATGTGACATTTCCTTTCAAGAATAGACTATTATGTCCAATATATTCTTTTATGTTTATATTGACATTATAAAAATACGATTTATTGACAGGAAAATAAAGAGGCTGTACAAATTCTCTCTGAACGTTTTGTATGTCTCTACCTTTGTGGTAAGCAGCAATGTCAGAAGCTTCTTGGAAAGAAATGACTAAGTAACGGAGCAGTTGTGTTTGCGATCATGTTGTACTCAACCACAATAATTTTAGTCCTTCATTTAGTTCCGTACGGTAATGAAAATCCCAGTAGAATCAGTCATTGTTTTAAATGTCTTTCGTTGGAGCGAAAGTAGTGTATCCACCCAGAATAGAACAGATAGCGGAAAAAAGTAATGGACATTGTTCTGCCGTCCGAAAAATGGATTTTAAGACGATGAGCATTTTTTTGGTACTTGAGAAGAACACTTTTGCGAGCTTTTCTTGGGCTTTGTCAAAATGATCGTTTAAAAAGCTGCAATCGTTTCGATCAGATGATGATCATTTAAAAATACCCAGCAGTATTTTAATGCTATAGGTAGTCAATCTAGGATTGGTGGGTTATGGTGTTTTGGATTCCCAAATGAGATTAATTTTGTCCGGCTGTTCTTGAACTTGTTCGGTCATGACATCGACGGTGAAGAGTTTTGACCTTCGTTGATATTGAGGGCTGGCGTAGGATGAGTGATTTCTACCTAAGCGATTTCCAGATGAGCTTCGTGATCCATCTACATGGCTTAAGGTAACGTGACTGTCAAGCAATAAAAGGTATTGATGGGAAACACATCCTTAGAATTGTTACGAATATGTAATTAAATTGCTTGTGTGTTAGTTTTAAATTTTTTTTATTTTATTTTTGTTTCATTGCATTTTATTGTAATGATAATTTTCATTGGATTTGAATCTCTTTTCGGAAAATTAACTTGACCTGAATATAATGTAACGGTGACTTAAGCACTATTTTTAGCTCACTTTCGTTCATAGTTTTTGTAAACATCGAGTGAAAACGATTGGCTGTTACCAAGGTCATGTTCAGCCCACGTGTTAGCTAAATTGTAAACAGCCTTTCTTTTTTATTTCCAGCGTGAGAATTTGATTTTTAGATAGGGCTATTATTGCTTACGTGATAATTGGCATTTTTTTTTTTTTTTACTGTGCTGTTCAAATTAGTGGTCAAGTAACCCGTCACCTGAGCCACCATGTGATCTAAAATCGCGACTTAAAACAGCCACTTGGTAGTAGATTTATTCAGTCGTATCTTTCACCTTGAGGGTTCAACGTGTTTTTTCTATTGTTGATGCCAAATTGTTTTGAAGTTCATCTATTTTTTTTTTGATTTAATAATTTATTCTCTAGAAAACTACACAAGTGCTTCTTTTTTATAAAAGTTCTGGGAGAAAGATATTCAGTGGAAATTTATTCTGGAATTCTAAACGAGAACATTATAAATTGTGATTCGACTAGGAATTGTTGCCATTTGTACAACGACCTCATCTGACGTCATCGCCTTGCATATTGGAATTTCATCGAGATTCGAACCTGGATTCAATTAGAACTGTTTAGTGATAGGACTTATATTTCTCAAGTCTAGGATTAATGTTTGGATTATATTCACAAACCGTAAGTCCTATTTCATATTTTTATCTTGCCTTCTTGGGAAATAAATTATTTTTGTTAAAATTTACAAAGCTTGTTGGCTTCACTCTTTTCTTTTGTTACTTTTGTACGAGCTTACACGTAACAGAATTGTCACTCAGTAAGGTTTAATAAAATTGGTTATTCATAGTTCGATTTGTTTGGTTTCCGAGACGTCATGCGTGGTCAATGAAGAATGATATTCCAAAGGTTCCCAAATAGGTTTTCTGCTGCTGGTGATTCGCGTTGGCCGCAAGGCTATCGTTGTTATTACTGTCCGTAGTACATTTCAAGAATGTACTGGTGTAAATAAACGTGTGTATTATTTTTGTAAGGGGTTATTTAGATAATAACAATTTAAATACTAATTTTCTCCAATGATTGTAGTACTTTAAAGATGAGTCATACATGTATCAAGTGCGTAGATTCATTCATAAAGTTCCAAGGGTGATATGTACTGTAATTCAGGTAAACATCATGTGATCCGATTCCAGGAATTGAGTTCTAGTGAGAGGTCAAACTGACCTAGTACCTGATAAGTCGGTGTTAAAACAGCTAATCTGTTTACTGATAGAATGATTTCGAAATGCCAAGATCATTCATTCGAGCTTCTTAATGCATTCTTTCTAATGTGTATTGGTAATCTATATAATAGAATTATTACGTATAATTATGCATTTTTAGTAGTACCACCAGTCTTGGAAGTTATTCAGTTATTTTGAGAGGAAGAGGAATTCATTTATTTTATTTATTCACTCGTTAGAATTACAATGCTTGAAATATTCCAGATTAATTTGAATAATAGCTGTGTAGAAAATACTGTGAATTTATTCAAAGACATTTGGATGTATCGTTGTATCGGAAATACTGTGAATTCATTTAAATACATTTTTTGGATTATATCATAATGATTTTTCTAGACTGTAGATACATTTGTATTTTACTGACCATCATTCAGAATCCTTTAGGAATTCATTCGGATTACTCGATATTTTTGGAGTTGATAGAACATTGAGGACTTTGGAATGTCGAACATCATACTATAAGTTATTTTTAATTATTTCACTTTGTATTTTAGGGAAATAAATAATACTTTCAATTTTACAAGACTTGCTGGTTTTCTTTCTTTCTTGTAATTGTAACACTTGGAAGAAAATCAGATATACAACGGCTGAGTAAAGCTGTCCACAATTATTTTCGTGTTCCAAACTCAAATTGGCAATTGCTGCCCTGATGACACAATTCACCACAGAAAAAATACACCACAAAGATTTGGCAGAAAAAGACGATTTGTGTTTTAGGAATACGTTCCACACCACACCCACAAAGGACATTTGTGTAGTTGTTGAAGAGAGGAACTTGAGGAGAGGTAGCTGCTGGATACTTCTTTTTATAGTCGATGATTTCAGGAACGGCAATCTGAAGATCAAAACTCAGTTCATTTAGTTTTCAACGCACTTTCACTTATAAAAGTCGGCGTTTGCCTTCTTTACTTGCACTTCTATCGAGAATGCATGCATTCGACATTGTACATATCTTCTGTCTTTGGTCACTCGTTTTAACTCGGCGAAGTAAAATGTACCTTTTAACACTTCTCAGATCATGTCTTCCAACTGTTATCGACAGGAGGATCACGTCTACGTACTTGCACACAGACATGAAACAATTTGGCTGTCCAGTTAAGTAAATAACCTTTGTAAAATGTGTGTTTGGGTTTTCCTATGCGACCCCAATAATCAGTCTTTAAACCACTTCTTTCTTAGGGATGGTAGGTGAAGTTCCAAACAATTAATCAAACACCGTCACTTCGTTTTCAGGAGTAACTTCGTCGGGTGCATATCCGATGCTACGATGATATGACTGATTGTAAACGTTGACGATATGTGGTAATATGGTGATTTATTTGAGAGTGTGTTGACGTTTAAATATCTCCACTTGTTTTCTTTCAAAGTTCTTTGAAAACGTTCTACGTCACTAGATTTTGTTGCAGGATATTCAGTGGTGACAAATTATTGTGTCTTTTTCTCGTTTCCTTTTGACACGTTTTGTTTCAAAACCGGTTTTAATGGTCCTACTAACTCTTTAAAAGGAATCGAATAATGACACTCCCTTAAGATCCACTTCCAAGAGGTTTCAAAATTATTTGTGTTTTGCTTTGAGTATCGATTCTTTGATCTGTCAAATGTGAGAACACTACTTTACATTTTTTTTTAAAATAAAAAGTTTGATTTGATGGGGTATGAGAACGTGCCATTGAAGTAATTGGCATGCTGTCCAAGTAAACCATCGCATTACTTCCTTAAGACTGTCTTCTAACGCATGTACGCGGAATTTGTGTATTTTCTTCGTTTCTATTACCGTACAGTGTAAGAATCAATTTGGCCGGAAGATGAGATCATGTTGAAAATTTTTTGAAAGAAATGAAGTGCGTGATGTCTTAATAGTTATTTTCTTCAGATAAACACCAAAGGAGATATGTAAATGACAGGACCTCCTTCTTGGCACATATGGTGAAACAAACTGGCAGGAATCCTAAAAGGAATCGGGCTGTGTGTTTTAAATTCATGAGTAAATATGCATGAGGTGTTGAGTGGCATCGTGGTACGCATAATTCATCCAAGGTGTTCCTCTTTTGGCTAACACTTGCACCTGAAATTTGTCTCTTGAACGTTTTAGCAATACAACATAATGGGCATTGAGATTGATGGTGCGATGATGAAATAAAATCTGAATAGTGTAAATAATTCTGGCATTACGGTGATGTCCTTTGCGTGGAAACCAAAGATTAAATTCTTCCTCGCTTCTTCTAACATGTCATCGGAGATGACAAAATGTGTTTGACTCAACTCAGACACGATCCTATCGGTTTCGCGAGGAATATATTCTATTAACGAAAAGTATTTTCTCTGACCTTCTTGGAGTAATGTGAAAGACGAATGCCACTTTTTGTAACGTCGCACAACATTTTGGATGGATAATCAAATAAGAGTAATTAGTGTTCGATCAAATGTTTGACAACTTCGGCTTTGTCTGAACGACCCGTTCCAGCAAACATTATGTTAAAGGGGTGGCGAAAATACAATGCGTCCCAACTTTGATTATCTAACTTTTCGTCAATGACTTTGAGACCAGAGGAGGAGGAGAAGATGCAGCCAAAACTATGGTATTGAAAATTCTCAGATCACCATCAACGACACAATATGTTATATACATTTGATACACATTTAATGTTTTTAAAAAGATGTAACGACATAAAAACTGAATTTCCATTTCCAAAACAAAAACATCACAAGACATAAATGACCATGTACATAAATGTGGCACACTAAAAGTCATAAAACTGCATATAAACAAGGAAGTGTACAATGTTCTCGATCTATTTTTGTCCCATGAAATCTATATATACGCACTAGTGTTCTTCTAGTCTGTGAAATTCATTGTCTGTAATTTCTCTAAGAATGTCTTATCTAAGCATCGAAACCAAGAGTTCTCCAGCCGTAATTTTGTTGGTGTAACTAACTAGCTATACACACTTCTGGATAAGTAAGAAGCGTGGATAAAGTTCGACGAATGTCTTCTACACACGGATGCACGAAACGTATCGTCATCACTACTCTCAACACTTTTAACACAATTTGTATTTCGTGCACAGATAAAGTTTTGGTTGTTTTGCCTCTCTGCGTGTACTATTCATAAATAGTCTACAATGAATTTGTTGGCCAGAACACTGTCATTGTCCATAAAACGTGTTGCACTACTTAGGGCTAAGGTCATGTCGTGGTAAGCTTTATATCCACGCAGCGTTTCGTGTTTGTGATAGTCTTTCCCAACAATCAGTCTTCTTACACCGTGAAAGTAACAATAGCTTAATTATCGAGAAATGGTTCTGAGTTTGTGTTTCACTTAACAAACTATGTAATTGCCTTGTCATAACTCCTAAGTACTTCTAAACTAGCGATTCACAAAAATGTATTTGTTTTGATGAAATATTCACATGTTTACCAAATGGAATCTGGCGGTAAATGATATCGAAGAAATTCACCTCACTATACATCATTACCTCACTATACATCATTACCTCACTATACATCATATGTCGCGAAGATACTTCATGCTAAAATTTTATGTATTCCTATAAGTTTTTAACCTTTTCCTGGATATTGTTCCAGGCAGAAGTCGTGAAATCCAAAATCGCAAAAGAGGAAGGTGCTCGCTGATTAATGTCTGACCATTTGAATATCTTTACACTACTCGGCATTTTGTTTACGTAGCATTCAGATACCAGTGGTTAAAACGCCTATATCGTAAATGCTGTAAATGTTTCTCGAGTTTCACTTGAATCTGTACGATCTCTTTGTTAAATGTTCTCTCCTAAAGTAAACATGAGAATGATAATTATGCCCAACCAAAGGAAGTTAGTTACAGCACGGAGACCATTTGCCATATTTCAGGAAATCTGATTCCTTATACTCCCAATCGATAGGCACAGGAACGGCATCGTTTTCGATGGTAGTAGAGGAGCAGCAGTGTCAAGCTGCATTTCTGATATCGCAGAGTACTACACCCTTGTTATGAATATAAGGGTGGATCAGGTGTAGGACAAGTTTTATTAATCAGAATGATATCTAGACAGTTACTTCTACTATTACACTTTATAACGAGGGCAAAGCTACGAAAATTCAACAGTATCTTTACATCATTAACAAGCTGATTTTTTTTAACTAGTTTCATCTACTGTATCCAAATCTTTCACATAAAAAGACAATCAGCTACAATTCCACAAATCTATCTTAACATTCTGAGAAATTTGGGAATGAAACACGAAAATACCCATTTAAAATCTGTAAAAGTTTAAAATAATTGATGGATAATGAAGATTATTTGCGGTTTTTGTAAGCTGTAAGAAAGTCCTGTGTCATATGTTGAAATAATCGATTCTGGCAGCAAATTAAACAAGATGTTAAGATCAAAGACACCGAATTTAAAAATGGCTGACTCGACAGTCTACTTAGACATTAAACATGCAATGATGGACTCGACAGTCTAGTTACACATTAAACATGTAATGTTGACTCGTTAGTCTAGTTACACATTAAACATGCATTTTTAAAAGGTGGATATTTTATTCAAATATGTTTGAACTGAAAGGGTGAAGTCAAGAAAAGAGTATGATAGGCATGATGCATTTCAATCTGTATTGACTGAACGAAAACCCGGAAATATGATATGCTGTTTACGTAATAATTACAGGAGACTCAATACAAACCCCTTGGCAAACAATTAAACGGACAAAACTGTGTGTTCTCAAATCGTTCTCTAAAGTTGAATTCTCATATATTTTTTATGCATGTCGCCGATTTGAAAGTGACTACATGATAATTGTTAAGTAAATGGATACAATTAGTGTTCGCAAATCCTTGAGTTGTAAGTATAAATAAATCATTATAAACAGGCTTGCGTTAATTCTCTTTCTATCACAGCTAAAAATGTAGATATTTCCAAAATCTTTTCTACCTATCCCTTTATCTATCTAAATACATGTATATGTCTGATTTTGTTCTGCTAACTATATCTGCATTCTCTTTCTAATCTACATTTCTGTCTATATGTATTATTCAAAAAATATATGTTCAGATAACTTTAATTATTGGTATATGGTTGTAATGTGCTAACAGAAATATAAAGGAAACAAACGTTCCAAAGAATTAAAGACAATTTCCTTAAACAATACCATATTTTAATGTTATTGTTTTACAAATGCAGGATATACAAAGAATATGTTTAATCTTTTTTGTTTTCTCTCGTGTCTCCTTTAAATACTAACTATGCAATGAAAAGTGCGGTAATAACAAGAGGTGTTAAAATTCTTTTCATAGTTATAAATTCATCGAGGTCAAAGTACCTGGTACACATTTATTTTGCAATATATTCTGTCTTTCGTTATTCCTAAGTTGACCATTTAAACTTTATGTGTTTAAATGTTACCAAACTACCACAGATAGAAGTAATTCCATTTTGAATGAATAAAAACCAGTGATGAATCTAATACCATTTGATGTGGTGTAATTGTCTTCTAAAGCTGCTATTTGTTCAGATTATCGTCGGATAAAAACTTACTCTTTATTACCGCCGCTATTGCTAGTCTTCTAAACTTTTTTTAGCTGATCTAGCACTGACGTACTTTTTCTTGTGTTTTTTTTTATCCATTTTTTTTCTTCAAAACCTTGTCAGGTAAAGTTTTACCCGCTACATCTTTCTAGATCCCATCTGCTATATGAATTTTCAAGTAATGTTTGTATTACTGAATTTCAGGGAAAATAAAGCTTCTGCTATTAATATATTCTTCGAAGCCGACTTATTTCTTCTCGAGTTTTTAAAACATAAATTTAAAAAGGATGAAAAAAATCTGAAGGTGGTGAACAAAATGTTGGTCATACATTGAAAAGCCCTGCATATGATAGGTACAAAGAACAAATTACGATGAAATAAATGAAGATCAGATAACACTGGTAATAGTTCATCTAATGAAGGATTTGAAGCTCCAGTATCTACACGTCTAGCTGGCGAACGGAAATTATTTGTTAAATACTTTTAACATAGATGGTACGCAATATTAAATAATAAAACCTAATTTAATAATAAAAATAAAATAAAATAAAACCTAATTTGATAATCGTGTAGAAAACATTGACTTACTAAATTAATTTGCTCTATGCACCGGTAGACCATGCCATTCATGGCAGGTGACGCTGTTTTACAATTTATTTTATCGACTTGTCTTCACAGGATGCGTATTTCCTACGTATTTAAAACAGATTTTCTCAACTTTAGCAATGAATCGTAATCCCTTTAATTAAACAGCACATTTCTGTTATAGAAGATGCTACGTCGTCAACTTGCAAAAAATATTTACCCGATTTTCTACGCTGTAGTTGGGAACAAACTTAAACCTGCAGATTCCGGGTTGTCTCTGTTAGTTTTTTGTGTTTTTTGTGGGATTTTTGTTTGTTTGTTTGTAAGGAAATGTAGTTGTGTAGAGGAAGGAACACGATGTAGCAAATGATTTAAGATATATATTTAGAAGGAGACACATACTAGTGATGTGGCAAATGAGATCAGGTACATTTGTGGAAGACACCAAATGGTGATGTAGCAAATGAGATCAGGTACATTTGTAGAAGACACCAAATGGTGATGTAGCAAATGAGATCAGGTACATTTGTACGGAAAGAGATATCAGTAGGTGATGTAGTAAACTATATAATGTACATTTTGTAGAGGAAGACACTATCTGGTGATAAAAAGCTGATCTTTTCATAATGAGTGTTGATTCATAGACACGTGCATATATGAGAGAGAGAGAGAGAGAGAGAGAGAGAGAGAGAGAGAGAGAGAGAGAGAGAGAGAGAGAGAGAGAGAGATATGTAATTAATCATGCATGAATCAACACTGAAAAGATCACCTCTCCCAGGAAAAAGCAGAAGCTAACCGACGACGAAGTACTGTACCGCTTCACAGCATAAGAAAAATGTTAGCAGAAACAATATTAGCTAAGAAAGAAAGTAATTGTGTAGGCTCTGAAGTTTAGTTTCGCATTCAAAGCACCCAGAAAGTGTCGTCCTGAAAGTTCATCTGAAGTTTAGTTTCGCATTCAAAGCACCCAGAAAGTGTCTTCCTGAAAGTTCATCTGAAGTTTAGTTTCGCATTCAAAGCACCCAGAAAGTGTCGTCCTGAAAGTTCATCTGAAGTTTAGTTTCGCATTCAAAGCACCCAGAAAGTGTCTTCCTGAAAGTTCATCTGAAGTTTAGTTTCGCATTCAAAGCACCCAGAAAGTGTCTTCCTGAAAGTTCATCTGAAGTTTAGTTTCGCATTCAAAGCACCCAGAAAGTGTCTCCTGAAAGTTCAGAGCGACTGCTAAACGTATACGGTTAATTTCAAAGGCTTCAAGTCAAAGGTCCAAGTAGAAACAGCAGCAGTCTCCATTACGGACTTACCTGAGTCAATGTTAGATAAATATAAACGATTGTGCCAAACTAAAGATCAAAATGTCTCGGGACAGTTTGAAATCTCCTGTGTGGATCGAGTTTAGTAGTTTTATCCCGTGTGGGTCGAGTTTAGCACAGTTTGATCCTGTGTGGATCGAGTTTAGTACACCTGCAGAATCGTATCCTGAGTGGATCGAGTTTTGTAGTTTGATCCTGTGTGGATCGCAGAACCGTATCCTGTGTGGATCGAGCTTAGTACAGTTTGATCCTGTGTGGATCGAGTTTAGTACAGTTTGATCCTGTGTGGATCGAGTTTAGTGCACCTGCAGAAGCAACTTTCTCCAATGTCCTAGACAAAATTCAATACGTTCAACAATCCAGCGACGAGTTTGATACAACCGATGGAAAAGCCACCGTCCATATGTCACACAAAAATTGTATTGGTTGATCAACTTCTCAGTACCAATTGAACGTTTCGTCCAAATTAACAATCTATACCTGTCAGTGTTTAGCCCGTGCCATCGTTGTGGCTCGAACTTGTGCAGAAAAACATGAAAAAGCATGGTTGAAACTATTGTGGAAAAGCATTTGTTAATTTGGAAAGAAACAAACATTTCCAAAGAGACCTTGTGTGGAGTTCCTGAAATGCAAAACATACGTGCTAGCCCCTCGTTATACTTTGAAGATGTACCATCCAGTCGTTCATGAGGATGGCGTATATCAAGGGCAGCATGATGAAGACGGAACGTACTTTCACATTTATCGAACAAAGAACATTTGGATGTTTTTTTTTCTGTCATCATACGATTTCTTTGACGCGGTTACTTTTGCGACAAATGTGACCAAGGAATTAACAGTCGGGACATCTATATTCATGGCGGAGGGAGATGTCGTGGATATTTAGCCTCCAGCCCTTGCATTTCTGAAGGATAATAAAGAAATCGGTTCGATACGTGAAGGCAAACGATTCGTCAGTTCACTATGTTACGAGCTACATCACATGAAATCATTCCAACAGAAAAGTGGTTGCCAATTACTGACCGTGGGTTCCACTTGTGGACATCATATTCGTACCAATAACGAAAATCGCACGTTTGTGAAGGAATAAAACGATTTAATTTGTGTGATCAACTCGTCGGTTGTATAATAAAGACTCTGTTCAAAGATATGACAACGAACTCAAGGATGGATTATACGACGACCAGAACAAGGAAGGGGTAACAGAACAAATGTATGGATTTTAGTTTTGGTCTTTGAATGTTCTCAAAAGACTGAAATTCATATTTATAATATCTGTGTGGCTCATCGCGCTTGCTATGCATGGTCAAAAGTACAATGTGGCGGACATCGGGACTTTTTAATCCTCGCGACAATTTGTTTAGAGGACGAACCAATACTCCACACTTGCTGTTCAAGGAAGTTGACGAATTTCAAGGAGAACAAATCAAACACAAAAACATGTTCGTTTGTTGCATCCTCGGGTGTGTAAATATGCTCGATTCTATAACAGGATGATCCTATGGTTGGGGTCACATCATAGTGACGACACAAAGAGCGATTACATGAACAAGATGTTTATTTACATAGTGATTGAAAAATATTAAATTCTGACACCAAACATACGCGCATAAATTCCAACAATGGAATTAAAACAATGTTGCACGCCGAGTTAAACTGATATAAAGAAAACGATATTGTTCCTAACTGGAACGAGTCACAACATTAACTTAAAAGGAAAAGACAACAATAATAAATGAATTGAAATTAACAAAAATGATTGACTGATCAACATGGATGACCATGATTGGAAATTTAAAACAAAAACAATAAATAATCACTCAAATAATGGTCATGACGACTTTCACTCAAATATCGATAGTGACGATCTTTATTCAAGTAATGATAACGATAGTTTTCACATAAATAATGATAATGAGGATTTTCAAATAAACAATAATAACGATGATTTCCAAAGTAACAATGATGATGATTTTCACATAGATTACAATGACGGTTTTCGCTCCAAAAGCGATAATCATGGTATTCGCTCAAACATCGATAATGATGGTATTTCTGCTCGAATAGCGATAATGGTAAGTAACCCAAAGGTTGAAGATAACTTGTGGCATCCAATTGACACCCACAAGGTATCTTCAGTCCCACCACTGTCCGATGGTCAAGGAGCCACCACGAAAGGATGCCTAGGACCCCTTTGTTCCCTGCAGGAACGTTGGTCCCAGAGTGTTGGTCCCTCAACACGAGACAGCTATCTTCTTCCGAGCCAACGTCATCACAGACAGCATCAACCACTCCTCAGCATCCAAACTAGCACCACGGGTAAGACACCCCTCAAACAAATGGTTCTACAGTTAGCAACATAGACAGTACCAACAGCTCTACAGCTGCCCAACACACACCCAACAGAGTCAAACAATGGCCTCCATCACATCACAGACAGCACAGTCCAGACGTATCTCAGCTCCAACACGGACAGCATCAACAGCTGCCACACCGGCAACACAGATAATCCAAGCAGACTGGTAGACTACGACATAAACATATCGTCTCCGCTAGTAAAACTCTGCCAAGGTAAATGTCATGCTGTCTACTAAACCTCCGTCACGGTAAATATCATGCTGTCTACTAAAACTCCACCAAGGTTAAGTTATTCTGTCTACTAAAACTTCATCAAGGTAAATGTCATCATGTCTACTAAACTTTCATAAGGTAAATGTCATGCTGTCTGCTAAAACTCCACCAAGGTTAAGTCATTCTGTCTACTAAAACTTTGTCAAGGTAAATGTCATGCTGTCTACTAAAACTTCATCAAGGTAAATGTCATGCTGTCTGCTAAAACTTCGTCAAGGTAAATGTCATGTATACTAAAACTTCATCAACGTAAATGTCTCGCTGTATACTAAAACTTCATCAACGTAAATGTCTCGCTGTATACTAAAACTTCAAGGTATATGTCATGCTGTATACTAAAACTTCATCAAGGTAAATGTCATGTTGTCTACTAAAACTTCATCAAGGTAAATATCATGTTGTCTACTATAACTTCATCAAGGTAAATGGAATGCTGTCTACTAAAAACTTCATCAAGGTAACGTCATGCTGTCTAAACTCCATCAAGGTAAATGTCATGCTCAGAGATGTCAAAATTTTGGGAAATTTCTACCGGGTACAAGTCAATCCTAACGATCGGTTATCCGGGTACCTGGTCAAAGGGAAATTGTATTAAATGTGAACCTGAGCTGGTTTGTTGTAGGTTCACACATGCCAACCCCCAAGAGAGGAATATGCGTAATTTATTACTGATATAAGTGGGAAAAAAGTGTAATCTGAGCAAAAAAAAAGAGCAATCTATATATTACATGCCATAATTACCGAAAACTATATGAAAAACGTCCATATTTATTTTATTTAACGTACATTTATGTTTGCTACTTACCTGGATCTGCAGTTAAAATTTTTGTCACAAATCGCCTCAATCTATATGTATTAGTAGTTTATACAAGAGTATAGACACAGAAGAAATTAATAAAGTATTTATGCAAAACACTCTCTTCAACTAGTCTACCTGTCTACAGTAACTTTCGCATAAAATAATGACTGTTGTAGTATCCTCGACCTGCCATGCTTCGTCCCTTAACGACGGTCCGGTGTAAATTGTACAAAATCCCCCTGTTCTAACATTTTTCAGTTATATAACATCCAATAGTCACATCGATACAGCCCTTTTTTATGATATCTGGCGCCATTCAATTTGAATTTAGACTGGTCCGCTATTTTTGCAGTATCAAAATAGAATGAATCTATGACAAGTGGTTTCACATTCAAGAATCACGTTTGTTTTCTTGGAACTGTTGCATGCAAAATTAATGCAAAAATTACCATATTTACACACGTGGTCAGTTAGATTTTTGTTTAGTGTTATTAAAAAACAAAGATTACCCTTATATTTAAATATTTCAGTGAAAAATTTCATTCTGAATAGTTGTCCATTTAGATCAGTTTTTCCTAACATGGCATAAAAAGTGCATGTTACAGTAATCATGTTTCTGTTGCCTTTGCCGTGACAAAAATATGTACTAAAACTTCATCAAGGTAAATTTCATGCTGTCTACTAAAACTTCATCAAGGTAAATGTGATGTTGTCTACTAAAACTTCATCAAGGTAAATGGCATGCTGTCTATTAAAACTTGATCAAGGTAAATGGTATGCTGTCTACTAAAGCTCCATCAAGGAAACGTCATGCTGTCTACTAAAACTTCATCAAGGTAAATGGCATGTTGTGTACTAAAGCTCCATCAAGGTAAATGTCATGTTGTCTGCTAAAACTTCATCAAGGTAAATGCCATGGTCTCTACTAAAACTTCATCAATCTGAATGGCATGCTGTCTACTAAAACTTCATCAAGGTAAATGTCATGTTGTCTACTAAAATTTCATCAAAGTAAATGTAATGCTGTCTACTAAAGCTCCATCAAGGTAAATGTCATGCTATCTAAACTTCATCAAGGTAAATGTCATGCTGTCTAAACTCCATCAACGTAAATGTCATTCGGTAAACTAAAACTTCATCAAGGTAAATGTCATGCTGTCTACTAAAACTTCATCAAGGTAAATGTCATGTTGTCTATTAAAATTTCATCAAAGTAAATGTAATGCTGTCTACTAAAACTCCATCAAGGTAAATGTCATGCTATCTAAACTTCATCAAGGTAAATGTCATGCTGTCTAAACTCCATCGACGTAAATGTCATTCGGTATACTAAAACTCCATCAAGGTAAATGTCATGCTGTCTGCTAAAACTTCATCAAGTTAAATGTCATGTTGTCTACTAAAACTTCATCAAGGTAAATGTCATGCTGTCAACTAAAGCTCCATCAAGGTAAATGTCATTCTGTCAACTAAAGCTCCATCAAGGTAAATGTCATTCTGTCAACTAAAGCTCCATCAAGGTAAATGTCATGTTGTCCACTAAAACTTCATCAAGGTAAATGTCATTCTGTCTACTAAAACTTCATCAAGGTAAATGTCATGCTGTCAACTAAAACTTCATCAAGGTAAATGGCATGCTGTCTACTAAAACTTCCTCATCAAGGTAAATATCAATTGGTCTCCTTAAGCTCCATCAAGGTAACTGTCATATTGTCTACTAAAAGTTCATGAAGGTAAATGTCACACTGACTACTAAGACTTCATCAAGGTAAATGTCATGTTATCTACTAAAACTTCATCAAGGTAAATGTCATGTTCTCTACTAAAACTTCATCAAGGTAAATGTCATTCTGTCTACTACACCTCCATTAAGGTGAATGTCACGCTGTCTACTAAAACTTCATCAATCAAGGTAACTGTCATGTTGTCTACTAAAATTTCATCAAGGTAAATGGCATGCTGTCTACTAAAATTTCCTCACCAAGGTAAATATCATTTGGTCTCCTTATGCTCCATCAAGGTATTTGCCATACTGTCTACTAAAAGTTCATGAAGGTAAATGTCATACTGTCTACGAAAATTTCATCAAGGTAAATGCCATGTTGACTACTTAAACTTTGTCAAATAAAAATATCATGCTGTCTACTAAAACTTCATCAAGGTAAATGACATGCTGTCTACTAAAGCTTCATGAAGGTAAATGTCATGTTGTCTAAACTCCGTCAAGATAAATGTCACTCTGTGTACTAAAACTTCATGAAGGTTAATATCATGCCGTGTACTAAAACTTCATCAAGGTAAATGTCATGTTGGCTGCTTAAACTTTGTCAAGGTAAATGTCATGTTGTCTACTAAACCTTTGTCAAGGTAAATGTCATGCTTTCAACCTAAAGTCCGTCAAGGTAAATGTCATGTTGTCTATTAAATCACTCTCAAGGTAAATTCAAGCTGTTTACTAAATTTGGCTTAAGTCCCCTCATAAAGTTAGGGAGTCATTGTCCGGTTACTGAAAGCTTATGATCAAATTATACTACAGTCGTATCATTATTGAGCTTCCAGCAAATATGGTTGAAATGCAATAATAATTAAGGCAGATATTGTATGAAAACGAATGCGAATGGGCCGGAGTGTCAGTTGCTATAACTCCACTAAATGATTGCATAGACTGCTGACAATGGGGCTCAGAAAAGGTCTCGTCAGTTTCAAGCTGTATGCCAACTTTGGCTCGGATGCTATAATATGTATGGGCAGTATTGTGCGGAAATATAAACGGAACGGAATGACGAACGCAGATATGGACATGGCCAATTTATTACTGTCCGTTTTGTACAAAAAGCGTGGGTATGTGGGGTGAATCTTCATTTCTCGGAATGAGATTATAAACAAAGTACGAGGGAAGAAAGAATATTTTTTATCTACCTATTCAGGCCTTGGGCACTATGTAGAAGTTATGGATGAACGATCAGAGATCAAAAGCCGCGCCCCCCCCCCCCCCGTTCTCACAGATGTGAATCATCAACAACGCCCCCATGTGACTGTTGATAGAAATCTTGAAATTACTTCAAGCTGTTGGTGACGTATATATGATATGCAAATGAGTAGGTATTATTTTCTTGAATCTAGCGATTGATTAATTGTTAACTGTTATAAACAGTCTATGTATTGTATGATACATTCGAGGGTTATTGAAAGAGTTCTGAATATCAGTTCCATGTAAAACAAGGTAACTATCAGTGGACAGTACAGCAGAGTATTCTCTCAACGCCATCCCTATGCACCTCTACACGCTTTATCAGCATAATGATACAAAGTATTCAATGTCATTTTGTATTCGCTTTTTGGTATGTTGTTTACACTGGAAAACTTCTCTTCCAATCGGATGATGGGCTTCAAATCGTTTGCCTCTCGGCGAGTCTTTGATAACTGGACTCAACAAAAAATAGTTTGGAGCTAAACAAGGGATGTATGGGGGATGTGGCAAAAATTTGGATAATGCATTCCTTTAGGAAGTCAGTCACGACAGTGGATTTATGCACCGGAGCGTGGACGGGTGTCTTGATAGGTGTTCGACATAGTTTGGCAACACTTTGGAGGCATAACATTGTCCGATGACACTAGCGGCGACAACCGCAGGCACCTGGACGACCGGAACTTTTGCATCGAAATATAATTCGTATACAACTCTATTAACATTCCGACTACGTCGAGCTATTGGCAGTCTCTGTTTATTTTCTCCGATCCAAACTTTATTACTTTCTCTCGCGTCGGAATCAGAAAAGTAAATCAATGTTTCATCACTTCTAAAATCTCTTTTAAATGTCTCTGGTTGCTGTTTTCATAGTGGCGAGTAGCAGTTTGCCGAGTTCAGCCCGAGTCTTGATTTGATCAGCCGTCAGTAACTGTGAGGCCCATCTTGTGCAAACCTATATGAGCTTCAACTGATTCTTCAGTATATTGCAAACAGCAGTAGTGAAGGGGGATACTCTAGGGCAAATGAGAACATATAAGGAAAAACAGGGGGTAGTAGTATGGGAGTTTAACATTGAGGGACTATCTGGGGCACTAGATAGGAATGGAACAGGTGAGATGACGTCACGATACTGGTAACAATGTTGCAAGTGGCTGACCTGAATACGCGCGGCTACCTAGGTAGGGACAAATACACTAGAGACATAGACATAGAAACATGGTTAGAGACATAGACATATAGAATCTATGTTGGGGTTTGGACCGAGATAAGGAAATTCCAGTCAAGGGGTTACATTATTTATCTCCCCACGAGGCTTGCCGAGTGGGGAGGCAGATAATGTAACCCCGCGACTGGGATTTCCTTGTATCAGTCCAAATCCTAACGTAGATTCTTTTTCTCACCCAATATTATCCTTTAAAGTAAGAAAGAACTCCTCACTTGTGCAATATAGTTCACGCGCAAATGTTTACATGCTGTGCATTAATACAAATATGTTAATGAGGACTGTGGCGTGACTGTGTCATCCGAAGTACACAGTCTTTATGCGTGAGCCAAAAAATAGCAACATGAAACGTTGCATAGTATTGAGATATTATCACATTTAATATATGGATGTTATATGAAATTAACAATAAATAGCTATCATTTATTACAAGAAAATGTTTCATTTTCATCAGTTCCAATTTAGAAAATTATTTTCTACATAATGCAACGATACTGGGCCCACAGCTCTGTGGGCCCAGTATCGTTTAGGCTATCATAGTATAGGCTATTAAAGTTACATGTAGCATGAGTGTCCGTGCTTGGGTTATTCACTGGTAATTAGAGATCCGTGTCACTATCGTATATAACTCTCCTTTTCTTTGGAGGAGGTGAAACTGTTTGTGACATACTTGTGTTGTAATTAATATTGAATGCAAAATTACCACCCTGTATGAAAGACCTTCCAAATACAGACCCTAGCTGATAACCATGTGCTAAACTTTCACGTTCACGGATTTTCTTCGAAAATTTATTTTTCTGTCTTGGAAATATGGCAAGTGCTAAAGTGAAATTTGCTTATGGATTAATGTGTTGACGGATAAATGATTCCTTCTGGCTGGTAAGTGCATTATTTGTCATTAAATATTGTAAGTATATTTTTGATTCAACTGAGGCACAATGGAGATGATTAACACAATTAGAATAAAGCATGTTTGACATAACACATTTCTGGCTGTTACTAAGTTTTCTGTAGTTGTTAAGAGAGTTGGGAGGCTATGAAGTGTATGGGTCTATAGTCTATATTCATAGATCAGTGTTTTCTGTCACAGTTCATTTCACACAGCATTGATAATTTTATCCTATCTGTAGCACAGTCAATTTTCAGGTCAGCGTCATTAAATGTAGCTAACAGTATATAATTTGTTTCACACGAAGTATTTAAAACTAGTTAGGTAGCTTTAGATACATTTAATGACGCTGACCTGAAAATGTACTGAGTTAGGCCTGCAGATAGGATAAAACAGACCATGCTGTGTGCAATGAACTAGCATAATACCAAAAAGCTCGACATCGTGTGCGTGTGTGTCTCTCTCTCGAAATGTTTTGTATGGTGTGTTCTCAAAAATGGAGAGACCTTAAGTTACCATGTTGACTGTTATATATTTGTTGTTATTGTTGTTTGATTTTAGAACAAATATGTCAGCCATTACAGAAGACAACAAAGCTTTCTTTTTTGAAAGTAGTTCCAAGCGCGTGGATACCTTGACTGAGAAGACCTGTCTGAGACAACCAGACTGAGATAAGAAAAGTAAGGTTAGCAAAACATCTAGATTCCTCTATCGCATGGGTGAGAAATACACAACACAACCATAGATTGATGAACATCAATCTATCACACCTAAAATATACAAACTAAAAAAAAATTTTAGGCAAGAAAGAGTAAATCTTTTCGAGACAGTGGAGTGGCCCTGAAAAGGGCGTTTGTTTTTTATGTTAACACCATTCCGTTAACATAGAGGGCATCTTACGGATCTTCTTTTCTTTCTCAAACTTCGTCTAACCTCTGGTCCGTAGATGAGGACTCGCTTCAGGTAGCCTTGTCTCCCCACATAGACTCTTCTTTTCCAAACGGTCATCTCGGTGATCCGAATGATTGTCCATGATGATTTGACACACATGGGTAAGTCCGTACGGAACAGCATCGACGATACGAGAGTAGACGATTCAACGTTTGACCACATCTTGTGACGAGAACAGGTGAAGGGAATGAAGTGAACCACGTTTATTTATAATGAAAGAGCGGATCGAAACGGATTGAGATTTTTCACCAATCCAAACACGCGTTACAAAATTCAGCCACTGCACGGAGTCTGTCTTCCAATCCGAAGAGAGCTGACTGTGACGTCACATTCCCTATATAGGTGCGCTAGCGTCTGTGCGCAGTGAATCGATGCGACATTGTTTTTTTAAACATGACGGAAACTAAGACGACGATGAATTGGGGTGCACCGGCCGTGGAGACCAGAAGCAATGGCACAGAAGCGGCTACCAAAGTCAACACAGACCTACTTCCAGAAGAGGTCGATTTTAATTGAGATTTAGTGGATTTTCTCCTTCTTTACCACATGTCGAGGATTTCAAACAGAGACAGAAAGAAGAATTGGAGAAATTTTTAAAACAGCAGAAAGAAGCAGAACAAGTTTTTCTCCTTGAAAAGCAACAGCGTGAAGAAGAAGAAGAGGCGAGAAGGAAACCACAGGAAAAAGAAGCAGAGAAGAAACAATGTCTAGGAGAGAAGGAGAACAGTGAGAGTCAAACGGTAACGGTACTCTTGGACATTTTGGCAGAGTTAAGGAGTCTGAAACAAATGTATCAGACTTCTTTATTACGACACAAGAAAAAAGACCATCCCGAGCCAAACAACCCAACCCTGTTACTACGCCTGAGATACCGGCCCTAGTGATTCTGCTAAATCAGTGACAGAAGCAGGTCCAGAAGTAGGCCTTGGTGGTAGAATGGAAAAGAGAGTGGAAGAAGATTCGAAAATCTAACCGAACCAAACAACGAAGAGACGCAGAACTCCTGTTACAGCAAACGGGGATATCCAAAGACACACCCTGCGGCATTCCTGAAATGCAAAAATTGCAAGACGTCTTGGCTCCACGCTACACTTTGAAAGTGCACCCTCAAGAAGTGCGCGGACCTCTGCTGTTTCGAGGCAAAACTTTCAAAGACGGAAATACATTAACGTCTATCATCACGATGAACATTTCAATGCCATTACCAGTATCACTGCATTCCTGGGATACGGTTATTACTATGAGAAATGTGACTATGGCTATAACAATAGAGAGCAACAGAAGCATTGTGGATCGAAATGTGAGGCATGTTTGGCCTCTAAACCCTGTCTGAACGAAGGACAAGAAAGAGTGCATTGCTCTGCTTGTTAGCGCACTTTTGTCAGCCCTGCCTGTTACCAACAACATCTGAAAACGCAAAGTTCACAGAAGACAAGTGCTTGCCAGCTCCTGAGACTGTGCCCTACTTGTGGACAAATGATATGTACCAAGGCTAACGTATGTTCAGGAAAGAAACGATGTCACAATTGACACCAAATTGTGGATTTGGAACACGAATGCTACATTCAGAAATACCATTCCAAACATGAAGAGGAAGAAGATGACCAGAAGAAGAAAGGGAATATCATCCTTTTTATTTAAAATGCTTGGAAGAGACCGGCATTCACATTCCTAATTTCTGCGTTGCTCACCGAGCGTGCGAGAAGTGCATACAAGAACCTATCTTTAGTCATTGCCCTCACTGTAGCAAGATTCCTGGAGGATGTGAAAAAATCTTTCCGGAACCAAACACGATGACCGATTTCGCCTAATGGATCGTAGGCCCCATTGACGAGAAATGGAGCCAAGAGGACATCGAACATTACGGAGATTGCCATCGCTATGCCAAGGTGATGGCTCACGATTTCTCGGGATACGATGGACAATTTTTTCTCAGATACTATACGGAACAAGGTATCGAACGTCCTAAAGTGACTTTGAACGGAGCCAAAATCATTTCTATGCAAGTTGGACAAGTGTAGTTTAAAGATTCTATGAGTTACTTAGCCATGCCATTGAGTCGAATGCCTAAAACGTTTGGAATGACAGAAATGGCCAAAGGCTATTTGCCGCACGTTTTCAGTACCGAAATCATTCAAAGCGCCGTTCTACCCCATTTGCCTGAGGCTTACTACTACGACCCGGACAACACGCGTACCGAACAACGAGAAACTTTCTACGCTTGGTACCACACTCACGCCTCGGACCCTTTCGACTTTCAGAAAGAAATGCTAAAGTATTGTCGTTCCGACGTGGACATTTTACGGCGGTGCTGTGGAAAATTTCGAGAACTGTTCATGGAACACGGAAGGATCGATCCTTTGCAAAAAGCCTGCACCATTGCCAAAGCTTGTTCTTTAGTATACCGTCAACGACTCATCCCCGAAAACACCCTAGCTGTCATAAGCCCTCAAACGACGAACTTTGTCAGACGTCAATATTCGGTCAAAGCCCTACGCTGGCTACATTACTTGTGCGACAAGGAAGACCAATGGACCCAACACGCACGGAGGAGCTGGAAAACCCATCGTAGCGTATTCAGTGAATGGTTGGGACTTAGAAAACCCCAAGATCGTGTACGAGTTTAACGGGTGCTTATTTCACAGATGTCCGATATGTTACCCTCAACGTGACACAACAAATCAGGTTTTACAACGGACCATGGAAGACTTGTACCAGGCCACTTGTCAGGGGCGATTGAAGTTAGAACAGCAAGGATACCAAGTGGTGGAAATGTGGGAACACGAGTACGATCACCGTTTGAAAACCTATCCCGAGTTTAAACGCATCGTGGAAAGTTACAAACTGGTGAACCCACTCAACTAGCGGGACAGTTTGTATGGGGGACGGAAAAATGCCACCTGTTTGCTGTGCCAAGCCGACGAGGAGAAAGGGGAAGAAATCAAATACTTGGACGTGTGTTCGCTGTATCCATACGTGTGCAAATATTGTCACTTCCCGCAGGGCACCTCCGATTGCTGACGAAACACATCGACCTGGACAACATTCGACAATACGAAGGATTGATCAAGTGCAAAGTCTTGCCTCCCACGGACTTGTACCACCCCGTTTTACCTCACCATTGCCAAGAAAAACTGATGTTTACCTTGTGTCGTACTTGTGCCGAAACCAAGACCGGCCTTGTCAGCACACTCAGGAAGAACGCGCCTTAACGGGAACTTGGGTGAGCGTGGAATTGTTTAAAGCTCTGGACTTGGGATACCAACTGTTAGAAGTGTACGAAATTTACCACTTTCCCAAGACAGAAAAATACCGCAAGGGCGACGAAACTCAGAAAGGCATTTTTGCAGACTACGTGGATGCCTTTTTGAATCTGAAACAAGAAGCCGGTGGCTATCCTTCCTGGTGCAAGACTCCCGAGGACCAAAAGAAATTCAAAGAGAAATACTGAGAGCAGGAAGGCATCACTTTAGACCACGTAGAGAAAAAGAAGGAAGGCGATCATTTGCCAAAGTGATGTTGAATTGCTTGTGAGGCAAAATGACACAACGACCTTGTTCACCCAAGACGGAGTATTTGTCAGAATTTCCAGATGATTCACGACAAAACAAAATACATGAAACACGTGGACGTCGTTGGTGTGGACTTGATATTAGTCAATTACGAAGAAGAACTGAACTTTGTAGAAGCCGACGAATTTGGAAATGTCATCATTGCGGCCTACGTGACAGCCCAATGCTCGCTAAAAACTCTTCGAAACGTTACACAAATTAGGAGATTACGTCCTGTATTTTGGCACGGACAGTTGCATCTACATCGATCGCCTGAGTCACTGTCACCCTGACATCGAAGGAGAGCGTTTAGGAGCCTGGACGGAGAAGCACCCCAGCGGCAAGATTCTAAGTTTTGCAAGTGGCGGTCCTAAAAATTACGGCTACGAATACCGAGACCAACAAGGAGAAGTGCACACCGAGTGTAAAGTGAAAGGATTGCCTCTCAATTATCGCACCCGTCGAATGGTGAACTTTGGCGTATTGAAAGAAGCCTTGCAGTCTGGACGGGATGGAAACTTTAAAATTACCACGTACAAACCTCACAAGATTGTACGTTTGCCCACACACCAAATCGTCAGTCGACCCTTGGAAAAAGTCTATCAAATCGTGTACCAAAAGCGAGTTCGGCTTTCCAATCACTTCACTTTACCATAGGGTGACGTCGATATTGGTCAGCATATAAAATGCGAAAACGTCCCAGACCGATAGTTCATTGTAACTACCAACACCAAGCAAGAAAGATGAATCCTTTGAAACAGCAAGTATCAAGCGAGAGCAAACTCGAGTGCGATGCTGTGCCTTGCGATTGCAGGGATGCCGTACGCTGTGACCTTAGTGATTCAGTACCACATGATGGGAATTTTGCTATGACTATACCTATCATGGAAAGTGATGCTGTGCGTGTCAAACCTGACGGATACGAAACTGATGCCACTCGTTATCGTACACCTTTTCACTTTACTGGTTTTCATGGTGGATGTCATCATGAAACCATGCGTTTACCACCTTGCGGATGTCATCCAACATTGAGCAAACTTCTGCGGATTTCACCGTACCCACATCGAAATGAACCTGTGAAAGACGAATATTCGTTCCCTGTGCGTTTGCCTGAAAACTGTGACTTTGAAAGTCGATTCCAAACCTTCCGAGTAAAATGGCCAAAATTTCTAGGAGGACCTACCCCCGAAGAATTAGCCACAGCCGGATTTATCTACTTGGGGATAAAGTCAAGTGCTTCAGTTGCGGTGTGTCACTTCACGAGTTGGAGCAGAAAGATCCCGCTTACCTGGAACATGTTCGATGGTATCCGGATTGTCACTACCTTCATTTAGTGGGACCTAGTCATTAAAGTGGTATACCATTTCGTTTAAGAAACCAGCTTAGTTAGGAGTCAGGCGTTGGATAACACCTAGACAAGTATTCAAACCCCATTTAAAAAATAATATTCAAAGATTGCCAAACGAATTGCAACAGAAGATCTACAAGGAAGTATGGCAGGGACTTGTCAGAGCAAAATTTCAATTGGTGACTGAGGAACTTTAATGGCGAGAAATTCACAAGAGGAAATTGACAAAAGTCAACAAACAAGTCAGATTTCTCTGGATCAAGTGTGAGTTCATCCGAATATTCCGCTTTCGGCCATTTACTTTAGAAGATTTTAATGACATTCTTGGCCGTTTCATGGAATGGCAGTGGTCAGAAATTACTCACTACATCCGTTAATTTCGCTATAGCAGAAGTTTTTGACTGACATGGTGATGGATACTTTATAAGAGAACATTTGTGGTTTGCCTGTGGAGTTCAGAGAACGCATTTACCGAGAATTGGTCAAAATACAAGTGAAACGCAAAGAACAATTTCATCTGTTATGTCACCGATGTTTGAACCACTGGTACCTGAATGCGATAAGAGGATTGATTCATGTGAAAGCGTTCCAGTGGTCAGGTATTGTTCAACTGGACGAGGACCAGAAGACTTTGGTTGCTGCTCATCCTTCTACTGACAAGCTGGCCATACTACAAGGAATTTCGGCGGAAGAGTAAGAGGATTATGGATGCGTGAGGAAGAAGAGGCTTCAGAAGTCTTTCAAACACCCTCAGCAGCTCGCATCGCTAGTAAGATTTCAGCGTCCTTTTTGACCCCATTCCCTATACCTCAACGAGAAGAACTTAAAGCATGGGATAAGAAGATGATGTCCCCTCCTCCTTCGAAAGAAGTTTTAAAAAAAGAAGGGAAACCAGAAGTGAAAAAACACAAGAACACCAAAGCCATCCCATTACCACCACCATTACCTTCCGCTTCTACTCCCGTGCCACATCGGACAGGTAAAGCCGTTTCTAAACCACCCCGCATCCCATCCAGAGTACCATCAGCGAAGAGTGGATAATTTATTTCGAAAAATGGAGAAGGTGTTAGTCAGCATTTACTACGATCCAGCCCATCCTGCAGGTTACGGAGGAGTTCAGAAATTGTATCGTGCTGACAAAACTTGACTGAAAAGTGTCCGTTCACCTCAAGTACAACGATGGTTACAAGAACAAGCTAAGTACACCTTACACAAGCCCATTCGTCGAAAATTTTCCAGAAATTGGACCCGAATGGAGGGCATCGATCATCAATGACAAGCCGTTTTAGCCGATGTCTCTCATTTGGCCACCTACAATCGTGGCTACAAATATTTGTTTGTGTCATCGATGTCTATTCTAAATTTGCTTGGGTCTTGCCATTGACTTCCAAATCGAGCAGTGAGTTAGTGCGAGCCCTCATACTGGTGTCAAAACAATGCGGTCGTCACACTCTTCGATGGCAAACCGACAAAGGCACCGAATTTCTGAATCAAGCTTTCCAGAAAGAATTAAAGAAACGTGACATTCATTTTTTTCACCACCGAGAATCCCGAAACCAAAGCCAGCAGCGTGGAACGTTTTCAACGTACCTTGAAAGAACGCATGTGGAGATATTTTACGCATCAACACACTCTCAAGTACATCGACGTCTTACCACACCTAATCCAAGAGTAGAACCAATCTTAGCATCGGAGCATCGGACGTGCTCCCGAAGAAGTGACTCCCGACAAAGACGTGACCGTTTTCGAGCGCCTGTTTGGTACGTCCCCGACGGTGACTGTCCCCAAGAAAGGTGGAGTGTTGGCAGTAGGAGATTGGGTGCGCATTGGCAAAACCAAACGCACGTTCGACAAAGGTTACTTACCCAACTGGACCACCGAATTGTTTCGTGTCACTGAACGAGTGCGTGGTCGTCATCCTACCGTCTATAAATTGGAAGACATGAACGGGGAAGTGTTAAAAGGAACGTTTTAGTTGCCCGAGTTACAACGTGTGGCCAAAAAAGAAGACGAAGTGTACGAGATCGAAAGCATTCTCGATCGAAGAACTCGTAAAGTGGGAAAACGTCGTGTCAAAGAAGTCAAAGTACATTGGAAAGGATATCCTCCAACTTCTGACTCTTGGATCGACGCTTCGCAAATCATCGACTATAAAAAGAAGTGACCATCATGCCCTTCAACACAGTCTCAGCTACTGCAGTGACCACTCCTTCCCCCAGTTCTTCTCTGCAAGATCTACAAAAGCAACCCTTGTAGGTGTGGTGTGGAGAACATGTGCCTAAAACCGAAATCGTCTTTTTCTGCCAAATCGTTGGGGTGTATTGTGTCATCGGTGCTGCCATTGCCAATTTGAGTTTGGAACAAGGAGACAAACAATTGTGGACGATTTTACTCAGCAGTTGCATCGGTTACCATCTTCCCAATCCGTCCCTGAAATACCTCTCTAACGAGAACAACAACGGGAGCCTTGGGTCGAACGTCAGTCCCCATTCCAACAGTCACCATAACAATCCTCTTTTAGACACTCCTCTGACTTCCAGCGGCCCCTCTGACACTAGAACTCTGGAATTATGAAAAATTTTTCTTAACTTTACCCAGTGACGGTTCCATGGAGGTGTTTTCCCACAATACTTTGTGCTGTTTCGTGGCCAAAGTACTTCAAGCCATCCAATTGGATCACGAATCCCATTGGGAAGTGGCTTTAGTGGAAATGATTCACCCTACACAAATCCTAAATATCCTTCGGAAACAAAACACTTTTGCGGTGGAATTTCATGACGAGCAAGGGCAACAATACTTGGATGAACGCACCACTGCAATTGACTCTTGGAAAACACAAGACCCCAAAACGGTTCACCTATGTGTTGGCCATTCCTGCAGGTTATTATTTTAGCGGTCAACATTTGGTGAACACGATTGCTACCAAATTCAATACCGTGCTTGGCAAAACCTTGGAGAAAACCAGAAAAAATGTCACCCTCGAGTACCATAAAATAGCTCGTCGCCTACTGATCAAATTTTCAGAGGACAAAGTATTGGCCATTACATTTTGTCCTGAATTGTATGACATTTTGGGTGGAGACACCAAGTTAATCAAGGTTAAAAATAAAATACCAGCCATTGCCGGCAACTTGGATTTTACGAAGCATTTTTGATTCCCTGTAGAAATGAACCAAGGACTGAATTTGATCTTTGTGTACTCCGATGTGGTGGAGTACAACGTGGTGGAACACACCTCCGTACCGTTACAGCGTGTCATTCCTTTCAAAGTGGATTCTGCCACGAACGCTGACGAGGAAGGTGGAAACACCTATCACATTCACCGCGAATTTGTACATCTTCACTATTTGCCCGTCAGTAAGCCATATTTTCACACTGTCAACATTACTATAAAAGGAGACCTAGGACAAAATATTTCATTCACCAAAGGAAAAGTCACAGTGAAACTCCATTTTCGAAAACGATTACTCCAGCCCCTTGTCAGTCATGTATCCTGTGTACCAAGGAGTCGCTCGACAGCGAGGACATGGTTTAGGAGATATGCTGAAATCAGCCTTTCGTTCGGTGGCTCCCGTTTCAAAACCGATGGTGACACGAGGATTGCACGCCTTGAAAGATTCCGCTTTGACGCAAGGCAAAGAATTTCTCCAAAATGTCATCATTGACAAACAAAATCCCAAAGAACCTTTCTTGTGAGCCGGCAAAAATGTCTTGCTTCAAACGGGCAAAGACATTTAGGGCCGACGAGAAACTCCTATAAATACCACGGACGCTGCCGAGTCAGGCATTCCTACTTCCCCGACGCCACAGCAAGAACAAGGCAGAAAGAGACAAAGAAAACACCCCTTCAGAGGACTTCACACCCCCAGAGCTAGAAAGACTAAGAAAAGAAGAACCGTCCGAGACTTAGACATTTCTGATTATTAAATCAGAGAGCGAAAGAATATGATGCACCGAGAGTGTTGCGCCTGTTCCAAGTCGGAAGTGGATCTGTTTGCCATGCCACCCACCATGATGACGATGCAAGAATCCCAATGGGTAGAATTTCATCCCATCTCCTCTTTGACGGAATCAGCTCCCATCGAGTTTGAAATCAAAGGACAGCCCGAAGATTACATAGATCTGAATAGCAGTTACTTGTAATTGTAACTCAAAGTGATCAAAACTGACAACACCAATCCGGGAGCCGATGCCAGAGTAGCTCCCGTCAACAATTTCATGCATTCCTTGTTCAGCGAAGTGGATTTGCATTTGAATAACAAACTGGTCAGCAGTAGCATGGATACTTACCCTTACCGAGCGTACCTGGAAAATCTCTTGACGTACGGAAAAGAGGCCAAGAACACTCATCTGGATGCTTGCGTGGTTTGGAAACCTGACACCGCAGGTGAAGACAAGTTTAACGACACAACCCTGACAGCAGATGACGATCCTCACAATGTGGGCTTTAACGACCGTCGAAAGAGAATCCTGCAAGGCCGTTGTTTGGAACTGATGGATCGTTTGCATTTAGACATGTGGTTGCAAGACAAGTATTTGCTCAACGGAGTGGATATCCGCCTGAGACTAAATCGCAACAGTACCGCTTTTCCATGTGATGGCTTATGCCAACGAGTATAAAACCATCATCCAAGAAGCCAGACTTTACGTGCGACGCGTGGAAGTGTTACCTAAAGCGGGAAACGACATCAGTCACATATTGAGCAGAGTGCGGAGACGAAGCAAAGAAACGGTTACTTGACAGAGATTTTCAAACAAAGAGTCAGAATTGAATTGATGACTTATCATTACCTGTGGAAAAACAGCAAGAAAAATGGATACCTGGGAAATTTATTACCTTTTGAACAACAGTTCGTACACTGCTTCTTGGAATCCTATCGTGTGTGCTAAAGATGAACTACCTCATCGCAAACCTCAAGACCACTAAGCTTATGTCATCAACACGGACGACAGTCATCTCCCAGAACCCACTGGGTAGCCGTCTACTTCCCTAAAGAGGGTTGTGTGGACTATTTTGATTCGCATGGATTACCCCCTTTGGAAGACGACATCATCAACTTTATGAGAAGAAATGCCCAGACGACACGATTCAATAATGCGAAATTACAAGGCACAGATTCCATGGTGTGTTGACAATATTGTGTGTATTTTCTTCATCAACGCAGTCTTGGATATCCTTTAGAACTTTTAGTGACTTATTTTGATCGTAACTCTTCTAGAAAGGATGAGAAAGTAGATCGATGGTTTTGTGACCGTTATGGCCATCTTTTGTCTTTAGCTAGGAACCGTAGTATCCATCAGTGGTCTCATGACTTCCATGAGTGGAAATCTAACTTGACTTCACAACTTTGTCAACCTTGTCAAAAAAAGTTTGTTTCATGTTATATGAATTTGTTAATTGTTAGTTGTTTGCGTGAATAAAAATGTTGTGTTTTGAAAAAAAAAATGTGTCTGTCGTTTGTTTTCAAAATCCACTGTGAATATATGCTTTTTGACTTCTCTCTATCCCTCACCATGACATTAGATATCATAGCGTTCCGACCCAACAAAAACCCAGTAGGGATGTTTTCTATCGCGTCCGCGTTTGAACCATATAAAGCGAGGTAGTCTCCAGTCTGGCCATCTATTGTTGACTCATCCACCTATGAACATGCCTTCAAGACTAGCCAAGCTGAACGAAGCTTACGTGAATTTACTTCGTGTCAGGCAAACCCTGATACCGAAGCCTGACGAAATAGAGAATGTCAGGATGTTAACAATAGCCCAAGACCTGTTAGAAGAGGTCTTCAGAGAGGAAATCAAGAAAGAGCAAGAAGAGTGGACAGAAAGGTATGGAATTCAGAAGCAGCAGAGAGAACAACAGCAACAGCAGCAGCAGCAGCAGCAGCAGCAGCAGTAACAGCTGCAGGAACCAGACAGAGGTTTTGTCGACTGCCGAGTAGACACGAAAGAGTTCTCCTTCTCTTTCCGAAGAAGCAGACCGTATCCTGTGGGAAAGCCTGCCGCCAGACGGGGACGCAATCTTAGACAATAAAAGATTGCTATCACTCCCCGTCAACACAGCAGCCCTTTTCAGGGCTACCCCAACACTCTAGAAAACACATACTAATTCAATTGCCAAAAAATGTGTGTTTATGTTTAAAAAATAGAAGTGTGTCTATGAGCACTTGGTTTCTCTGTCTTGTCCGATAGTGAATGTCTGTGTTTGTTAGTAAAAATATCAACGTGAGTGTTTCCATTAGGTCCGCGCGTTCCATATAATGGTAATAGTAATATAGTAAGTTTTGGTGTCAGGGAATGTTTTCCTTCACGTCCGTGCTCCAGGGATATAAAGCGCCGCGATCGTCAGTCTGACTACCCAACGTTGATTCGTCAACTTCAACAACATGAGCATACTCAACAAGCTTCTTGAACTCCAGATGAACCTGGAATGTGCCAGACGCCTCCTGGACGAACTGGCCATGGAGGATATAGCGGAAAGTGGCAGACTTGAAGAAGAGGAGGACAGGAAAAAGAAAGAAGAGGAGAAGGAAAAGAAGAGAGATCCTGCCTCACCTCATGCTAAGGCCTGTGTGTGAGGTGAGGCCAATGGTCCGTACACCTCCACAGACAATAGTAGATTCACCACAGGCACGTGAATTACAGCCACAGCCATAGCCACAACAACAACAACCAGTACAGCGTTCACAGGAGGCAAGGAGGCCAGATCATCATCCGCGGGTTTGGCACAGAAGACAGAGGGAACAACAAGTGTTTACTATTCCACAAACGGAGGAGTGGGATAGTAAAGCCACTGCAGCCCCGTCTGCGCTCCCAACCACAAACATCAATTGGGAGCAGGACTGGAGCAGATGTTGTGTCTGTGGTGCCAGGCCTGGGAGATGCCACAATTAGAAAGGTGCAATTGGAGTTCAAAAGAAAAATAAAGCCCTTCTCAGGGCTAACCAGATCTCTAGAAAAGACACTCTTCAAGTTGCCAATTTGTCTGAATGTGGAGTAGTGTGACTATAAACACTCACTCCTTTACTGATATGTGTGTGTGTGTGTGTGTTTCTATGCGTTCGCGTACGTTTGTGTGGATAGTAGAGTGTGTTTTATGCGTTCGCGTACGTTTGTGGGGATAGTAGAGTCTGTTTTATGCGTTCGCGTACGTTTGTGTGGATAGTATAATGTGTGTTTTATGCGTTCGCGTACGTTTGTGTGGATAGTAGATATGGTGTTTTTTTTTCTTCTCTTCCCTTCTGTTTGGATAGTAGAGTGTGTGTTTGTAGGCGTCCGCGTACGTTTGTGTGGATAGTATATAATATGTGAATTGAGTGTAAGGGATGTTTTCCTTCACGTCCGTGCTTCACGTATATAACGCGGAGCGTTCTTCAGTCTGGCTACCTAGCGTTGACTAGTCAACACCTTGAAAAAATGAATTTGTTCAACGAATTGAAAGACAGTTGATACTGGATAGTTGATGCAGCCTACGTGGTGCAAAGACTTGAAAAAGAATGGAGATATCCAGTTACCAAAGACTTTGCGACAAGACAAGTCACCAGCTTGAAAGTAGCCAGGGATCTGGTGCAAGGCATGATAGAGGAGAAAGTAGAGAAATTAAGAGGCTTCATGTATCCTAAATATGTGAGAGTGGGGACATTGAAGGAGGCCCTTGATAATTTTATCCAAGTGAGGTGCTTTTTAGAGGACCTAGTCAATTTCACCGAGTGGTCTTTTGTCCAGTGGGAGTTAGAGAAATTAAAAAAAGATGAAGACAGGATGAGAAAGGTGATGGAAGAAGAGGTAAAGAAAATCAAAGAGACCTGGGAAAAAGAGAGAAAGGACAAAGAAAACAGAAAGAAAAAAGAAGAGTTTGAGAGACTAAATCAAAACTGGATGAAGGTGCAAGAAAAATTTAGATCTATGGGACATCCTGACTGGATGCCAGACAATGAAAAGAAGAAGAAGAAAGGAATCATAGAGAAAGTGAGAAGCTGGTGGAAGAACTGGAGAAAATAGAAGAAGAACCCAAAGGCCCTTTTCAGGGCCATTCATATGCCTCGAAGAGATTTACTCTCTATGCCATATGTGTGTGTGTGTCTATGTATATCTTTGTTGTATTTGTCCCTACCTAGAGTAGCGCGTATTCAGGTCAGCCCTTTGCCACATTGTTGCCAGTGATCTGCTTGACTGAGGTCAGCCACTTGCAACATTGTTGCCAGTGTCCAGTACTGTGACGTTACCCCACCTGTTCCATTCCTATCTAATGCTCCAGATAGTCCCACAATGTTAAACTCCCATATACTGCCCCAGGGTACAACCCCCTGTTTTTCCTTATATGTTCTCATTTGCCCTAGAGTATTCCCCCTTCGCTACTAACAGCTTACGAATGAATGCCTTAGATAGTAGAAATATCTGCCACTTTGTTGAGCATATTGATAATTTTCCTTCTTAACAGTGAATGGATCTCGTTCACTAATAGTAGGCAATGGTGTTCCAGAACGTGGGCCATATCCCATGAACTCTCGACCTTTTTTAACAAAATTAAACCACCTCATTAGTGTAGGACATGATAGAGAATTGAATTCGTATGTTTTATTCGAATCGGCCTTGATATCGATCAGACTGTATCCTAAGAACGCCTGGAGTTATACTGTATGCTCTTATTCTGTACAGAATTGTTCTCCAACATTTTTACGTGCCTGTCATATGCTTACTTCACGTCGCACTTGTACCTGCAGGTGTGTGGCGTACTACACTTGCAGCTGCAATTAATTTTATAGAACTTTTTTGGTCTACTGATTGGCATTAAACCTATTAACAGCTTCAAAGAAACAAAAAAGTTACAAAGTACTTAGAACATTTCAAACAATCCTCGTAACAGCCTGATGACCCCACTGCTTAATCTTTGTAATAGCGTGATTAGTTCGGTCTAGGTAATAGACTTGCCACACACCACGAATTAACATCATTAGCAAGAAATCCCATGCAGAACAGCGTGTCGGTGAGAACATTCGCAGATGGGTTTCAAGGTATGTGCCAATAAAACGGAAATTGAAATGCCATGATCAACTTATACAAATAACCAAAGGGAAATTGAACCTTCTCTTTGAATGAGATTCCTTTCTGAAAAACGAATGGGATTATGTCGAGAAATCTGGTGCTTGAATGAGGTGGGAGGAGGATGTAATCTGATATATTTGATGGAACGAGTGCAATAGCGTTTCATGTTTCTGTTTGTATAAAGTTCACCTACTGCAAACAAGAATAATATAAATTTTTTACATTCATTTTTTATATGCTTTTCACAAATTTACAAAGAGTGTTTTATTTAAAATTATAAACCCGTTTTGTTAAAATTACTTGATCTAACACCTCACTCGAGTCATACACCAGGGATAAAATTCAAAACATGATTTACAAAAAGGTTTAATCCAAATTTATCATCACCCTTTCTCTCTGAATCGCCTTTGCGCACCCCAACCCCAAACCCTCACCCCCTGCTAGGTAAAAACGGTTAAATGGCAAGATGAATCACAGGTTAAACCTTAAAGAAGAATCAATACAGCGGCTTCTTGCTTATTGAAATGTAACTATACGGACTTGGCGATGGGTGGGGTGGTCTGGGCGTGGAGAGCTGGGATCTTTACTCTGACCAAGATACTGACGATGAGTGTTATTTAAGCACAACGAAGGATAACGGCGGGTCTTTTTGTCTTAAAAGCAGTGAAAGAGTATTTTGCACCAAGCTTTTTTAACAACAATATACCTGGCTTCGATTCCTTTCTTCCCTCACTTATCCCCCTCCTCCCCAGGAAAAGAAAATTTAATGTTCGGTCCCTCATATGTTAAAGAGTTAGGATGCTGTCTCGAGGGTCGCTTCTGGGGACCAATATAGTTAATAGAGTGATGATGTGCAATCGTCTGCTCAATTCTATACCCAAAATTAACCCCCCTCCCTTCCACTCACTCTTCATTGATTTTGAGAAAGTCGTAGTCCTTCCAGTCCAGGACATTTAAATAACCAAAGCAGTCTGGCTCGTGTTTTATTAGTATTGTCTCCCACGGTACTAAACACTAAAAAGTAAACGAAATGGGATTGGAATCGATGTATAATTAGTATTATGACAAGGCATTGACTGTTTACACGATATTGACTTCCTGGGGCGTGAAATAGACGTGTGCCAATGTGATGCAGATTTAGCAGTCTAGACAAATATTATCTTTGAAGTAGACGACATATTGCCCAGTATGCAGATGTGGTTTTACACTTTCCATGTTATTTTTTCAAGGTCGAAAAATGTATCGGTAAATGAAATGTGTTGTAATTAAATGAATGAAGAATGATGTTCAGGAAAACAGAAGACGTGCTGTATGTATGTATGTATGTATGTATGTATGTATGTATGTATGTATGCATATATGTATGTATGTATGTATGTATGTATGTATGTATGTATGTATGTATGTATGTATGTATGTATGTATGTATGTATGTATGTATGTATGTCTTCTATCTGGCAACTTACTATCACATTTTGGATCACCGGGTGGCCAAGTGTTCTAAGGCGTGGGTTCGAATCACGGACATGGCCAGCGTGGTAGCTTATATGAGAAAGCTTGCTAGTAGGTTCCGGAGTGTCGGTGGCTCTTCCCGGGGTTTTCCCGCCTTTTTCCTCCACCAGATATACTGTCCATCATGGATAGGCTATCATGTGCTGATAAATGACGCTAAGCCCACAACAACAGTTATCCAGTTTCAGATAATATTCCTACGTATGTATGTCGTCTAACAAAATAGATCTAAACACTTGGGCCTTTGACGCATCTTATTGTTACGACTGGGTCAAGTCAATTATTTATGTCCTGACTGTAATTAGCACTAATTAAATTGTACATGCTCACTGGATGACTCCCGTTGTCAAATCTTCATTTTCGGAGGAGCATAGTTTTTGCACTTTGTCAAGCTATTCAGTTCTGGAACTTAGTAAATCTTGGATATAGTCCGCAATTCCATAATGCCTAAAAAGAAGTGATCGATTTTGAAACACACCGGAACTTATCAAGTTTGGAGATGGTCTCTCCAAACAGAGAGAACAATATAAAAAGTTAAGTGACATAAATTGATGCACTTTTCTGAGCTAAAATGTGTTCTTTTTCTTGTTTTTCTTTTTTCAAACGAATTCTGTGTGTGTGTGTGTGTGTGTGTGAGAGAGAGAGAGAGAGAGAGAGAGAGAGAGAGAGAGAGAGAGAGAGAGAGAACTGAAACCGTCAAGTTTTAAATTGACTTAAAGGGACACTTTATTCTGACATTTTATTCAGTATCACATGAGCCAGACCGATTAATGTCAACCGAAATAAAAACAGCAAATCTGTGGATTATGATTTATAATTTGCCTCTCCAGGCATTAAAGAATCTCCCGGCGTCTTTTCCGATGTAAAGGATTATTGTGACTTCTAATTGTGTGATAAAAAATAAAATTGGGAGGTTGAACAAGTAATCCTGATTGGCTAAGCTAGACGAGTGAACGGGGGGGGGGGAGAGTCGGAACTTAGTGTTTTAAAATAACCTCCCTCGCGATATTAGACAGTCTAAATTTTTTCCAAGTGTTTCTGCTGAGGGGGAAAGTAATCCGGAAATTATACGATCATTTGCATTATTTGTGTAACACCAATTCAGCTACGTGCCATGTGATCACCTTTTGCTTACGAAGCGACGGCGATCCACTTCGTTCGACATCAAACCTTGGTATATGTTGATAGCCTAAAGAGTATACACCGCCATCTGATTTGGTGCAGCTGAAGCAAACTGATCCAATCACATTGTTCGTTTTATCACAAAAATGATAGTAATACAAATCTGACCCACTTCTGTATATAACAGCACAACATGCCATTTTATTGGCTTTAAAACGTTCGCGCACGATATTTATTGAGTCAAGACATTTAGATATCATGAAAGTTGCAAACTATTACAACAAAGTCTTTTTCACTGGCCAATTGATTTAGCTTGTTATGGGCAGTAACTAGTTCATCCCGAAGAGGGTGCCTATTCAAAACACGGTGTTTTTGGCCCAACAACATCTACCACGGGTTTGTGTAGAACGAAGTGGATCCATGATAACCACGTGATTACGATCTCTCTCTCTCTCTCTCTCTCTCTCTCTCTCTCTCTCTCTCTCTCTCTCTCTCTCTCTC